>CACVCL010034611.1:0-29034 GCA_902729485.2 Mus minutoides
CTCTGGATAGCTCAACTCCTGCAGAACACAGGTCCAGTCTTTTATTTTACATATCAACCCAGTAATTTACTCCAGGATTCCTTTTGATTTCCTATGCATCAACATCCTATGATCCCAGCCCTTTTTATTATAAGGAAACAGCAAGCACACATTTTCTTTTAACATTGCAAAAGAATTCAGAGATCTGCCTGCCTATGATAAACACAGACAACAAGATGGTTGGGTAGGACTTTGGCCTGAAATTACCATTTCCACCATACCTGGGCCCAACCTTGCTCAGTCCTAGGCTGATCTTGAATTTAGGAATCTGTCTGCCTTTGTAAGCATAAACAACAACAAGAACAAAACTGGGTGGGATCTCCTGCAATCACCACTCCCTAAATCTCTTTATCTCTTTCCTTAGTAATTTTCTAACAAGTTGGCTTACAGCTCAACTGCTTTTGTTCCTTTAGATTCCTGAAACCTCTCCCATAATTCATATTGCATCTTTATTTTTCGCATAGTTGAGAAACTACATATATATTTAAAACTCATGTATTTAGAACTCTTTCCCATAGCCTTAAGGGCTGTCCTGAAGGGCCCAGTGTTTATCGCTTTGCTAAGACATAGGGAGGACATTCCTTGGAAGGAGTCACCCACTGCTAGTGGGTCCAGGAAAAATGTACATTATGACACAAACAAGTATTACGCCCACAGCAGCCTGGGACACTTGTGGACACTTACACAGGTGGGAACTATGTCACTCTGTCCCTATCAAGGTCACACAGGGCTCTGCTAGTTGATAGAAATGACTTAAAAAAATCCACAGTTGTTTGTAAATGTATAGATTACTGTTTTTGTTTGTTTGTTTGTTTGTTTTTTCTGAGACAGGGTTTCTCTGTATAGCTCTGGCTGTCCTGGAACTCACTTTGTAAACCAGGCTGGCCTCAAACTCAGAAATCTGCCTGCCTCTGCATCCTGGGTGCTAGGATTAAAGGCGTGTGCTCCCGGCCAGATTACTGATTTTTAAAATGCAATGTTTATGTGAAAGAAACATAACTTTTGGCAAGCTGCTCCCAGGAGCGAGCTCCTACAAGGTCTGTGTCTAAAGAAAACCATTTTGTCATAGCTTGCCAATGTGGTCTGAATTCTAAAGTTTGTTTTTTGTTTTTTTTGTTTTTGTTTTTTTTTAGATTTATTTATTTATTACATGTAAGTACACTGTAGCTGTCTTCAGCCACTCAAGAAGAGGGAGTCAGATGGTTGTAAGCCACCATGTGGTTGCTGTGATTTGAACTCAGGACCTTCAGAAGAGCAATTGGTGCTCTTAAGTACTGAGCCATCTCTCCAGCCCCCGTGGTCTGAATTCTAGATTTTAGTTTCTAATGGTAGAAGGAAATACTTACCTGTAAATGGCATAACTTGGTCAGCACTCTTACTTCCCACAAATAAAGCTAACTTTATTATAGTATATAATAATTATAACATAACATGTAATATACATATAGGGCTGCAGATATGGCTCCTGATGTATTTCTTACATAGCATTCACAAAGGTCTTTTGGGTCTCCATCATCACCGAAAAGAAATGCATGTGCTGTTTATTTGGAAACATCTGGTTCTCTCCCTGTCTGCTGTTTGTAAATGCTTGACCCAGGGAGTGGCACTGTTGGGAGGTGTGGCCTTGTTGGAGTAGGTGTGGCCTTGTGGGCATGGGCTTTCATGCCCTTGACCTAGCTGCCTGGGAGTCAGTCTTCCACTAGCAGCCTTAAGATGAAGATGTAGAACTCTCAGCTCCTCCTGCACCATACCTGCTGGATGTTGCCATGCTCCCACCTTGATGATACTGGACTGAACCTCTGAACCTGTAAGCCAGCTCCAATTAAATGTTGTCCTTATAAGAGTGCCTTGGTCATGGTGTCTGTTCACAGCAGTAAAACCTTAACTATGACACTGTCCCTCTCCCTCCCCTCCATCTGTGTGTGTGTGTGTGTGTGTGTGTGTGCCTTAAAGATCTCTTAGTGATAACTGAGAAAGGCTAAACTAATATTGGAGAAAAAGGAAGCAGCATGAACAAGAAGCTGTAGAGAACATAGAATGTTTTGACATAACTTCAAATATTGTTCGTGAAGGGCAGACTAACTCAAGTGACCACCCCAGGAACACAGCCTGCATGTCCTTGAACATTCATGCTCCACCTTAATGGCTAGCTAGAACACACTACACAGATAGGAAATGATGGACATTGAATTCTTTATCTTCCATAGGATACTAACTTATGAAGTAAATATTATGCTCTACCCCCCAACTTATGGACAAGATGATCAGGAAAATCTCTGTGCCAATTACTTGGCACAACAGCTAAGATCTTATTGAGTCTATTTTTGACATCTAGGATTAGAGAAACTGGGAGCAGTGTTCTTCCTCGTCTTGGCAGTGCAATTCCCCCACACCCTGACTATTGTGCTTTTGAGACAGAGGCTCAGCTTATTCTGGTTAACCTGGAAGTCACTCTGTAACCCAGGCTAGCCTCAAATTTATGGCTACCATCCCACCTCAGCCTGCTGAATGCTGGGGTTCTGGCAGTGGGCCATCACACCCAGCTACGGATCCCTTTCTCGATTTTGAGCTCTCCCCTTCGAAGCTCCATGGGAGAATTCTTGATAGAGCTCCATTAAGATGGAGAGAGCACTGGGTGACATCTGGCTCATTTCTTTCATACAGTTCAAAGATCTATTGTAAATAAGGTGCCATTCACCGTGAGAACCAGAGTAAGGGGGGATCGTTACTTTATCAAGTCTCTACCTGACATTTTCAGATATACTTTTGAAGAGACATCATGCAACTCTTTGACCATTTTTGTCTAGTAAACCTTGCAAGTTATTTCCTTGTTAATTCATTAAGTAGTTTCTTTGTTCATTTGCTCAAGAATATTAAATATTAGGCTTGATCTTATCCAGCTTTGAAGTTTCAGCTCTGAACAATAATGAATCCACCTTCTGAGTATTGCCTTCTTGCCTTCTTCTTCTTCTTCTTCTTTTTTAAACAATGCAGGGATGGAGTATTAAATTATTCAGTTCTGACCTTCTGTTAACTTTTTGAAATCTGATTATCATCCAAGAAAGCACTCTAATTTTCTAGTATCTGGATAAATTGGTCAGCATGCCGTCTGTGTCCTCATTTATATATCCATGCGAATAGTGAATCAAAGGCTGGCAGGATGGCTCAGTGGGAAAAGGTTCTTGCTATGAATGTTTAATGACCTGAATTTGATCCCTAGGACCTACAGAAAAGTGGACGGAGAGACCTAGTTCCAAAATGCTGTCTGCTGATTTCCACATGCACATTGTTTCTCTCTCCTTTTCTTTTAGGAACTTCTGTTCATTCTTAAATATTTTCAAGTGTTTTTCTGTTTTTGTTGGTTTGTTTGTTCTTGTTTTGCGACACAGTCTCACTGTGTAGCCCAAGCTGACTCACAGTTACAGCAGCCTTCTGACCTCTTGCGTGCACCGCCATGCCATCCCAGTCTTCAATCTGAAGAGAGCATCTTCATCTCTAAAGAGCCCACCTGTGTCTCTAGGGCAAGCTCATCACCTTCTTCATTCTGTTATGATTATAACTGTCATTGTCTTACTGCCTCATGTTGAATAAATTCACTTTAAGTCCTTCTCTTCCACTGAGACTGAAGTATTGGGTGCAGGGGTGGAGGGGGGGGGCAGGTCACCAACCAGGCCTTGACTCTTTAGGATCAGCACAGGACAAGGCCTAGGTTTCTTACAGGATGTGTTCAAGATGAATGTACTCTTTTGCTTTCAGTTAGCATACCTGAATGATGATCATAAAAACATACACCCCACAGTCTGATTTCTAGACTCTATAAATATTGCCCCATGGAAGAGGAGAAATCTCCCCTTAGGTGGAGAGGAGAAACCTACTGTGGGTGGTCTAAGGAGAAGACTTTTGGTATGAAAAGAGAAACACAAAGGACAGGAGACCTGGGTGATGGGTCCTCACACTAAGGAATGCCCAGATCCATCAGAGGTTCAAGAGGCAAGGGATGGGTTCCAGGGTTTTGGAAGAAACTCTGGCTCCCATGAGACCTTCTGAACTCCTGGCCTCTAGAGCTATGGAAAAACAAAAGATTATTGTCTTAAGACATCCAGTTTGTGGCAATTTTTTTTCAGCGGCTCAAGGAAGCCATGCTAATCTCTTGTGGTAATATTTCTGAAGTTAAGTTCCTGTCAAAAGTGAAGAGTTCTTTGGATGGACTAGCATCAGGGAGGTTACACATAAAAGATATTTTCTGAACAGCTTTTCTGATCCTGTACAAGACAAAAGTGCATTGTGACCCCCAAGGCTCTAGAATTTCTCAGCATCTTGGGCCACAGGGTGTGCCTTTCTCTTCCTGTGAAATGTGTGTTACATATAGGCATTAATGTTCAGCGGGACAGAACTCTAGGGTCTGTAAGACTTAGAGCCCATTCACAATCCGACAGAGTAGGGGCATTAGGGAAGGTGCAGAAGGCATTGTTCCCAAAGTGTGCACACAGGAAACCAGCCCGAAGAGAATGGAATGCCTTTGCAAATATCTAATGTTTGCTTGGCACAGCTTGTCTGGTTGAGCTTTGCAAAATCTTCCTCAGGCTTTGTTTTCCTGGTTTCTGTGGAGCCAGTTCATGTCTCAAGGCAAGTCGGGGCTGGGCTGGCTGGAAACCGCTGAGGAATTAGGTGAATTTACTTGGTCTCCAGGTGCATGAGAAGGAATGGCCAGTTCAAGCTATAATGTGGGGTATTAATGCTTGTCTGGGGTACCCTTTCCCCTCACGGTTATTATTAGTTCTTCTTCTTCAGTATCCTGGATTCCATTTCTTCTAAATGTCAGTAACAGCTCAATAGCTCAGGATGTAGCTCAAGATTTAGTTGTATATGAAAGAATTACTCATTGTATTTCTTTTGGCAAACCCATCATCATGTTACCCTGAAGCAAAATGAAGGGGAATCAGGAAGCCCAAGGATTTGACCTTATAACAGAACAAACATGGCCCCCAGCAATTAAGTTCTGGGGTGGCTTGAGATGCTAAGATGTAAATAGGTCTATATGGCTTGATTTATTAACCTTCTCAAGTTGTAGACAATATTCAGAAGAATAACTCAAGCTCATGAGAATAGTTGTGTGAAGAGAAAACCGTCTCCAACTATTATGCTACTTTAGCAAACTAAATGGGGTGGGGGGGAAGCGGAAGCAGAAAATGCTAGAAATATTGTTTTACCAGTGTCTCCTTAGCTTGACCTAATAAAGTCTGTCTGTCTTATTTATTTATTTATTTATTTATTTATTTATTTATTTATTTATCAATGTGCTCATGTGTTCATGCTTGTGGGTACATGCATATGAAAGTTCACTCACACACAAGTGCGCATATGGCGGCCTGAGGTCAACCTTGAGTGTCCACTTCACTGTTATCCACTTATTATTATTTTTTTGAAGCTAGAGTCTCTCACCAATTCGGCTAGACTAGTTAGCAATCCCTAGGGCTACCAGTCTCTTCATCTCCCAGACCCAGGACTGCAGGTGCATATCACACCACCACATTCAAAAATTTTTAAGATTTATGTATTAATTGGATGCTGAGAGCTGAACTAGGGTCCCCAAGCTTCCAGGGGAATCTCTTTACGGCTGGGGTCATCTCCCTAGTCCCTGCTTCTCCTGTTGAAAACTCAAATTATTTTATGGCCACTCCCACTTGAAAGATTACAAGACTGCATGTCTTAAATTACAGCTACTCTCAGACATCTCAATTATCTTTAATTCTGCCTTTCTCTAATGTCCCATCAGGTGACCTGCGGTCACCTTGTCTTCTCAATACTTCCTGTCCTGACTTGGTTCCTACGTATTTGCATTTATTGCCCAAGAAGCTTAGTGGAAATGACTTTTTTTTTCAAATATGTATGTTCCATTTTTTTCTCTTTTAATGAACTACAGATAGATAGATGGCTTTTTGTTTAGAATAACATCTTGTTGCTCAGAGATGAGGGTCTCAGCCATGGGAGATATCACTCTACTTGTGTCTGATGTCTCACATTCATCTTTGTGGCTTCGGACCATAAGGTTTCTGCAGACAAAACCTAAGCACATGGATCCATATTACCCCCTCAGATTTTCCCTCATAGTCCAATATTCAGCAAATATGAAGTCTAACTTGTGATAACTCAGAGGTATTTCTTTTCTTTGAAGCTGTGAGTTAGCCTGCTATAACGTATGTGAGTTTGTATGCAGACATGTGTATGTGGAAGTGATGTGCCTGTCTGATGAGACATAAACCATAGGATATCTGCTTTCTTATGAATCAGCCAGATAGGGCCTTTATGTCACTTGAATGTGGGCTTTAGTTGACACATAGGAGAAGAGAGGCCATGAAATGAGGAAACTTGGAGTTTATGGCTGAGTTAATGGGCTACCTCTCTTTGCAGAGAGAAGGGGTGAATTTCTACTTTATTATCTTGGAAAGTGAACTCCAAAGGTCTCTGTCATTGGGCCTGATGCTATGGTTTAAATCATACACTGAAAGCTTAACCTCTTGTGGTATTGAGGGGTCTTTGGGAGACAGGCAGGTTATATGGTCAACACTTTTGTGAGGAGAATGTATGCATTTATAAGAGAAATGCAAATGAGCTTGTCTGCCCCACCACTGTGAGAGGACATAGTAAGCAATGACATACACATCCATACTTACAAAGCACATTCTCACCATATGCTCAATCTGCAGACCCTTAATTTTTGCCCGCAGACATGTGAACAATACTCATGTGATTTTTCAATCTACTCAGTCTACATTATTTTATTGTAACAGCAAAAAGGGATAAAGATGCTAAAAGTACCACAATACTTTGATTCAAGATCAAAGAAACAGAATTCACTGTTTTCTGCAGTTCTTGCCCAAGAAGAAACTTGAATTACTTCTTGATATCTTGGCTAAGGTTAAATGGAAACAGCACAAAAGATTCTTATATAATGTTTTGACATGAGCTTTTACTCTTTTCTCTTAAGTATAAAGAAAGAGAATGGAGTCTATAGATCAACTCTAGTGCACTTGTATGAGGTTCTAGGTTTGAGGAAAAAAACACCACAAACTTTCTGACAGAAAAGAAAATAAAGAAACGACCTTCTTTAGAGGTTCAACGGTTCAAAGAGTCCTAATACGAAACTGTGGAGTTGCAGGAGAAACCGAAGTCTAGGTGAAGCACTGGCCCCCAAGTGGCACAAAGTATGATGAACTTAGACTCAAACATCCTTGGGTTCAAAGCCACACTCTGCCATTTGGCTATTTGTTTTTAGAAAGCCAAGGGAGACTCTGGAAAAGGCAACTCTTCTATACTCCCAGTGAGAGTATAAAAAACTAAAAATTGAATGATCATGCATACATCCAACAACCGGGTCACTATAGCCATATATATCCAAAATAATTGGAATTGTTACACTGAAAAGATACCTCATCCTCATATGCACTGTAGCATCGTTAATGGTAGTCAAGACATGAAATCATCTAAAGTATCCTTGTGCAGATTGACAGACAAGAAAATGTAGTCTATCTGCTGGAAAGACTAGCTTCAATGGTTAAAAGGATGGAAACCTGTCATCTGTGCCCACATTCAGGGCAATAGAGGATACTGTGTTATATGAAACAAAGCAGCCATGGGAAGTCAGTTTCTCCCTGTTCTCACTCATTCATGGAAGCTGCAAAAGTTGACTGAGCAGAAAGTTCACTAACAAAGTGATCTTTAGAGACTGTAAGGCAAAGGAGGATGGGAAATAGAGGAAGGCCAGGTAGAAGGTGCCAAAAATATCAAGGGAGGAATTACTATTATAGCACGGCAAGGTAAACGTGCCTGAAAATAATTCACTGAACATTTAAATGGGATTAGAAGACTCAGCTTCCAGCACAGAGACATAACTGTCTGAGAAGCCAGAATACTACTACCTTGATTTGATCATTATTACTGTATGGAGTTCTCACACTATACCTCATAAATGTTTATAAGTACTGGTTGTCATTGATATTAAAAAACATCAGGTTGTATTCTTTCAAAGCATATAACTTATAATGATTAATTTAATTCTTATCAAACTGAAAACTTTAAGGAAATAAAAGCCAGAGATCAAAACTGTTTCTGGGCTTCTCCATTTCTCACAGGTAGGGGGATATTACTTGTGGCTTCCTTTCTTAACTGCTGCTAGGTTTTATGCTAGAAGGGTCATACACTAGGCCCTGGGCTTTATCAGTTGTAGTGCTCATCCAGTGATGGTCTCTGTTTATCATTTTCAAGAATTCTGGAAATATTTGATTGGCGTCAAGAAAGCAAAGGGCTCAGCGTCTAAGAACATAGGCCAGTCTTGCAGAAGATCCAAGTTTGATTCCCAGCCCCCATGTGATCTTTGAGAGCTGTCACCTATAGCTCCAGTTCCAGGGAATCTGGTGACCCCTTCAGTCCTCTGTGGATATGGTGCATAAAACACTCTTACCCATAACATTAAAAAATTTAAAAATGAAAAAGGAGATGAAAAGGAAGGATATCGATTTTTTTCTTAGACACATATGTGTGAATTTTTAACACAAATGAATGGAAATATTTGGTCTTCGAGTTCTGGAGGCCTAGGGAAGGTAAAGACCCAACAAGAGATGCCTGGAGACTCTCAAATCATAATATGTTAAAAGTATAAAAGTTGTGATGGAACAGAGAAAAGGAGCTTTAAGCTTTCCTTAATTCCATAGGTGACCTTTTAAGATAATTTATTCTCTAGGTAAGATAATTTAAATACATTCTGGTTAATGAAGTGTATGAGGGCAGTTGAGGGCCCATGTCCTTACTGTCGCCTGGGGCACACAGCTCTTTGAGGCCATAAAGTTGGTTTGTTATGTGATTTCTCCACTTTCCTGAAATATACTGAGAATACATGGTAGGTGTTTGCTGCCGTGAGTTAGCGTTTGATAAATGTCCATTGAATTCAACTGGTTACCCAAGGGCTTAGGGCCAGGGAGACGGCAAAATATTTATGAGAACGTTTCTTCTGTTAAAAAGCCTAAGAAATATAGGCTCATTGAGCTGTTAGTTTTTGCAGCAAAGATAGATGTGCGTGACTCTCCCCATAGCGGAGGACATTGTAGGCCTTTGCAAAGCAACTGGCCATATTAGGAGAGAAGCTGGTGGCTGAGAATAGACAGGCTAATCCTTTAACAAAGGTGATGCCTGAGACTCTAATACCCTAAGAGAAGCTTTTTTTTTAAAAAAAAAGGAAGAAAAAGCCAATTACAAGCATTTTACAATGTGGGGGTCCTATGAAATGTTTAGTTTAAATTGACTGTATTTTAAGCAGTTCCCCTCCCGCCCCCACTCTGCTTTTAAAAGATGCATACTCAAGAAACCCTGGAGAAAGGATTAAGCTTAAGAAGGTTCCATACCCTCTACAGCTAAGGACTGAGGCAAAGGAAATTGTGGTTTCTGAGGATGTCCTAAGGCACAAACTTTTGACTCATCAAATAAAGATTCAATTGTGCTCACAAAGGTCATGTTCCCTCACACAAGAAGGAGTGGC
This sequence comes from Mus minutoides, assembly GCA_902729485.2. Lineage (NCBI taxonomy): Eukaryota > Metazoa > Chordata > Mammalia > Rodentia > Muridae > Mus > Mus minutoides. The sequence continues at coordinate 9,572 of CACVCL010034611.1, forward strand.
ATATTTGTAATGACTGCCAACTACAAGAGCTGAAAATAAAATAAAATCAGGGATTACTTGTTAGAATATACAACTATTTTCTACCCCTCTAGTGGTCCCAGATTTCAGGGGCTAGGTGCCAGGGAGGAGTTGAAGAAATATGTCTTCTAGAAAGTTCTGGCCTAGAAGAAACCACATACAACACCATTGCTTAAGCAGAATAAGCTTGTTTCACTTCTGCATATTTTTATTTTTGCAGATTTGTCGTTAGTTTTGCTTGTAATGCTTCCTTTTTTTTTCTCCGTAACTTCCATGTAAGCTTGGAGAGCCACAGAGAGTTATGTGGTTAGTATTAAAAGTGAGATGACGTTTCTGACTGCCGAGGCCCTTCTTCCTCTGTTTTATCACAAATCTTTGTTAATGACGAGAGTTACCTACTTAAGCAATGTGCACAACCTTGAGAGCTGTCAGCAAACCATAGCGATGGTTTACAATGAAATAATTGTTAAAGATTTAAATGCTGTTTGCTTATCAAATTTGAGTTTGCTGGATCGACACAGGAGTAGTAAGAGTATAATAATTCTAGTAGTGAACAATGCATCTTTCGGAAGATTAAGACATTTCAGTTATAATTTGAATAGAAATATAGCATTCTATTGCAACCATTTAAGACAATTATCTGCTCTTCTTCCAATGTACTAGAAGCATATAATGGCTTGGAAGGGCTACATTTCAAACTGTAGGTGATTAAGACATTGTTTATATGTTTCTTACTCCCCAATCGATGTGGTATCTTGGTAAGTCTGAGTGTGTGTCACACACACTCAGATGCAAATGTATGTGCTTGTGTGTATAGGACAGAGGACAATTTAAAATTTTTTTCAAATGATGCCTTCCTTATTTATTTATTTATTTATTTATTTATTTATTTATTTTTGAGAAAAGTTCTCTCATTGGCCTGGAAGTCACCAAGCTAAGCTGTCTGGTCAGCAAGCCTAAATGATCTATCTATTTCTGCCTCTACAGCACTGGGGTTACAAGGGAGAGATATCACACCTTCTTAGGTAGGTACGGAGGATTGAATTTAGGTCCCTCCTGCTTGTAAAGGCAAGTACTTTACAGTTAAGTTACCTCTACGGTCTTTTAAATTTAACTTTATCCTTTTGAGACAGTGTTTTACTCAGTGTAACCTGGACTGGCCTGAAACTCACTGTATAGCCCAAGCTCACCTGGATTTATGACAATCCCCATGCTAACGGCATCCTCAAGGCTGCGACTGGAATACTACCCCTGACTACAAATAAATGTTTTCCAAGTAGTTACTTTTTCTAAATCACTCAAGATATGTTGTTTCTAACATAGCAGTTGGTCCACAGTAAATAGATTAGGATGCTACGTGTTGTAGTCTGAATGTGATGCTTTTCCTGGAGGAAGTACTACTTTAAATTCCCAAGCATGTGTAGGGGCAGGTACAGTGCATGTGTGTGTGTGTGTGTGTGTGTGTGTGTGTGTGAGAGAGAGAGAGAGAGAGAGAGAGAGAGAGAGAGAGAGGAAGAGGGAGAGAGATTGAGACAGATAGTGAGGTCAATCTGTTTATGAGCCGGATAGCTTAAGTATCCCACCAGTGTGGGACAAACCTGCTGAGTTTTCTTATTTGTTTAGGTGAATAGTTAGCCTACGGTGTCTAGGTCAGTGTGTTCAATCTCTTATTCAAAAACATAAGGAAAAATTGCAACCATATTAGACATGTCTAGTTTTTTCCACATTTGTCACCATTTTCAGAGCAATACTGTTTAACAACTATTTACAGAGAATTTAGAGTGTTTACTGTTTGAAAATAACCTAGAGACGATTGAAGATCTAGAGGTGATGGAGGGCATATGTAGGTTATGTGCAAAGACCTCATCATTATAAATAGAGAGCATGCACAATTTGTTATTCATGGAGTTCCCAAGAATCCTGAGGGATGGCTGTAGTCTCTAAAGAGTTCATCAGCTGCAAAAATCCTATTCAGGTCCATCAAAAATAACAAAAGCAAACTCTAGATGTCATTGTGACTACATATGCAAGTGCAGATGTTCATAGCTACTTCCCCTGGGCAGGGCTTGTGAGGACCTTCAAGCCTCAGGCAACTACTGAATCTAGTCATCTTGTATCTATATATTGTCCCAGGGAAAGGAGATGCTCAAAGGAGATGTGGAGAAATTATGGATCATATTTCAGGCAAGATGGCCAGGTAAGATGCTGGACACTTTCCCCCCATTTAACAGTGCACTTTCCTCAGTGCTAAGTGCCAAACAACGGTCCTTTCAGCTCCACCACAACATGCCTCTCTCTTTTGCTGTGTCAGTACTTTGCGATGTTTGGAGATACAGGAATAGATAGATGTGAAATTGCCTTCTAAGGGTTTAACGTCAAGACAGCTTTTCAGGATGGCTGGTATAAATTAGGGGCAGACATAAATTCCTTAGAGAATTAGAGATTAGGAGAGGCTGTGTGTGTGTGTGTGTGTGTGTGTGTGTGTGTGTGTGTGTGTGTGTGTGTGTGTCTGTGTGTGTCTGTGTATGGTTAGAGAGAGGAGTAGAGTCCAGGACTTGTAGCTAAGAGGGAAGAGTGTCCAGCTGAGTGTTGATGTAGATGGTTGCTAGGCAGTATGTTTGATATAAGGTTCTTCTTTTCTTCTTCCTACAATATCGTCTGGCTGAAAGTTAAGTTTGGACTGGAAGGTTAAACAGGAGATTTGGTATAGAAAAGAAGAGCGAGCCATCGGTAAGGTAGGTCCCAACTCCCCTAAAAAAAAATCCAAAAAGACAATATAGGGAAAATAAGCATAAGATAGTTATTTGTGACATCTCTAGTTATTGTAGTTTCATGAAATTGGGGAAATTTTTCTCTAAGGAGACAAATAAAGATGAAAGTATAACCAAAAAATAAGAATGAGAAAATTCCACTGGAGGATCTGTGGATGACCAGCAAGTATGAGATGAATTCCAATCTTTGCAGATATGCAAATGTAAACTGTCTTGTATTGAGATAATATTTTTATACCCAGCAGATGGCTTGCACGTGTGTGTGCACGTGTGTGTGCACGTGTGTGTATGTGTGTGTGTGTGTGTGTGTGTGTGTGTAAACATGTATGGATGTTTTTGTTTGTCTTTTGTAATATCAGGCCATTTTGTAAGAATGGAGATCAATAGGGGCTTGTATTCTAATGGTCCCCATGTGGTTTGTCCCAATCACTATGAAGAACAATTTAAAAATAGTATACAGAGCACGAAACTCCTCTCCTAGGTATATTGAAAAGATATCCTCCTGCCATTCATATAAGGTTATGCACATGGACGTAAGGATTCACACTGGAATTTTGTTTTCAGTAGTGAAAGGCTAGTTTGTTGCTAGTCTGAAGATATACCCCCCCCCAATCATGATGATTTGGTCCAACAGAAGGACATTCATCAGTGCCACTTCTCTGGTTCCACCCTCCATCAGGAAGGAGAAAGGATGTGACCTAAGAAACTGAAGCAGCAGTCTCAGCTTCTCTCTCTCCCTTGGAGGTGTGCCACCACAAGGAAGGGCTGACAATACCGTGGCCCTCTTCTGCAGCTTCATTGGTCATGCTTCAAAGAGAACAAGCTCTTACCCTCGTAGTCTCTTAGAGATAATAATAATTTTTAATGGATGTCTTCCACATACTACATTATGGTATTTCTTTGACTAATAGCTGGAGATACATGTTCTAATTAGCCTGTAGTATACTGGTGCTCATTTTATCTCGACATTTGTTCTTGTTGAGTTAATGCAATTTAGAACGAATGAGACATAAACCTCTGAGTGTGTCTGTGAGAGTATTTCCAGAGAGCATTCGTTGGGGGATGCAAGACCTGCTCTCAGAAGAGACCCCAGGGAAGAGCAGTGTCCCTTGCCTGTTTCCTTTGCTGTTCTTAGTGTCTCTATCACTTTGGCTGCTATCAAACCTTCCGGCATAAAGTTGATATCAGCAACTGGGCAGGGAGCTTCTGAGTCCCCAGATCCGGGTTGGAAGTGCCAAACCATTCATCTCTGTGGACTGAGCAGACACAGGATTCTCTGTTGCTTCAGCATGTAGGAGGCTGTTGGTTTCTATAATGTAAACCAATAAAAAACACCCTTCTTATAACATGCAACCACACACACACACACACACACACACACACACACACACACACACACGAAACATATACATGGATTCTCTCCTTTTAATTCTGATCAAGAGAACCCCCACTTCATACTGTGTTCAATACCCCCTAGGATTCCTCATAGTAATTCTTTGCTGTAAACTTTGCTGTAATAAGTGAAACCAGAAGAAACCACAGAGTTTACTAGAATCTGCTGGATATTTATTTAAGAATTTTCCAAATTCTTCTTCCTTATACTGACCCATAGCTTCAGTCAGTACAGTAACAGCAGTAAATTCATCCATAGAGCATTCCAATGGCCTTTATGTGTCAGGTAAACGCATTTCAACACAGTGTTCATCTTTGTCTACAGACACATGGGTTCGGTCCTTCCTGTCTTATAGCTGTCTACATTTACTTATCAATACTAAGGTATTGTATACACCTACAGATGTGCCTCATACATTTCCATGCTGAAAAGTACACAGGGAGAGGAATCACATGATGGGAAAGGCCAAAGCTAGACTTTCTCCAAAAAATAGGGAGATCTACTTGTTTGAAAGCATGGGCAAAACAAGACCCATTTACTATATAGCTATTTATCCTGCATGGGCTACAATAATGCCATCTTTACTTCACTTGTGAAAGCCAGCCTCCTAGCTGTGTATTGTGTTGCAGTCCTGAGGCTGTGTGCCAACTCCCATGTGGCAGGCTTCTTGGCACACAATTTGGCTGGACATTTTGATGTCCATTCCATTGGTGGTCCATGAAGTGGAAGGAACAGATGAGTGAGGGAACAGGATACCTTGAGCCCACCCGGAGCAGGTGGCAATGGGAAAGACATGGGCTTGGCCCAGGGAGCACATTATTCTTTAATTCAAAAGGTGTGTGGAGGTGATCGAAAAGAGAGGCTTATGCCAAATTGAACTGGGAGATTTAATGTCCATCCCTCCCTAAAACTTCTGCTTATATTTTCTTGTGTCCCTGTCCTCTGTCATTTATGCTCCTGCTGTCACCAAGGCAATGCTGTGTTTTATGCATGGCTAGTGCTCCAAGTCTGGGAATTCAGTTCAGACTTTCAATCAGTGTGAGGGTTTCAAGATCCAGCAGTTATCCTCCAGAGTTCCAGCTCATTCCCTGCCTGCTCATGGCGGAGCTCCACAAATCAAATGCTTTCAGTTCTCCTAAACTGCCGTGGTCTCTTTTGTTCGTCTTCCTTGGCAACCACCCATCATTTGGGTTGGAACATTCTTCACTTAGCTAGCTCCTACTTTTCCTGTAAGACTACTTATCATGGGCCCACCCCGGGGACTCTGACAAGCATTCGGACTCAGTCTGCAGCTGAGAAGCCATCAGTAAAGTTTGAAAACATTATGTGTTAATCTCTAACACGCAAAGTGTATCCATCATGTACATCACAAGTGTTTACTTGTCTGTCTTCACTGGACAGAAGTTGACACTTCAAGGACATCTTAATGCTTAGCATGCACGAATTGCTTAATAAGTAGGGGAACTACATAGTTTACCATCCAAACTAGAATGTTATCAACCATTCTATGGTCAAAACAGGTGCTAACAGTGCCAAGCAGAGCACTCAAATTCTCCCTTTAGTTTGGACTGCTGAGCATATTGGAATGATTTTCTTCCCCCCCAACTCTCCTTTCTTCCTTTATATTGTAGATTAAACCATGGCCTTGTGTGTACTGTAGCTCTACCACTCTATTATAAACCATCCATTTAAAAAATTTGAAATGGAACATGTTACTTTCCCAGGCTAGTTTTGTACTCTCTGGTAGTCCAGAACCACAAGCTCAACTTGTAATCCTCCTGCCTCAGCCTCTGGAATAACTAGCATTTCGGGTACGTACTATAGGCCTTGCTTTCCTGATGATGCCAACATCTAGTATACTTCAAGGCACACTGTATACGCTTCACATTGAGAAGTGCTTAAGTCCATTCTCCTAACAGTTAGCTACCACCAGCATTTCATGTAAGACAGGCCATTCACCATTGCTATATGGCAGGGATTTGGTAGTGCTTGTTAGTTTTAATAGAATAAGAGTATTTTTTCAAATGAGTATACAAGAAGTTACATGCATGGAACAGGATGCACAAACTCCAGTATCTTCTATTGTGAGTGTTCCCTTATACAGTCATCTCGCTCAGGAGGTTCCTTTTCTTTTTGCCTGGTTAAACCTGTGGAATTTTGTAATCTTCAAAGCTATTCATAAAGGCAGTTGTAGTAACACACATATGTAACCCCGTCACTCAGGTGGCTGACATACCTTAAGCTGGAGGCTAAATTGGGTTGCATAGCAAGACTTCGTCTCAAAAATAAGCAGCCAACCAAAATAAGTTAATGGTAAATATGTCATCCTCTCAGACTTTTGCACGTGTTGTTCTTTCTTGAGAGTATGGTTACTGTGGCAACGGATGTTTGGAAGCTGTGAACAAGAAAGAATGAAGTTTGGGATGTTGTTGAGTGGGAGGTCAGAAATACCAGAATCCCTTCATTCACAAACAGTTCCTGGCTAATGACTCAGTTCAGTTGGTTCAAGGGAATGTTTCTCAGTTCTCCTTTGACTCTCTGTATTGTTTTTGCATTCTCACCTCAAGGAAGATTTTTTTTTTCTCTTGTGTGGGAGTCCTCTGCCCACAGGATTGTTTCAAGTTAGACTTAAGAGTCATTCTGAGATGAAAAGAAAATGCTTAGCTGAGCCGCCGCAGAGATCTTTGTTTAAGCTCCGAACTTTAAACAATTCCTTCTAAATATACACATCGCCTATTAGCTCCTCCAAGTTTTCAGAGAAACGATTAAATTTAACCCAAACTCAGGAGCTTGCTGGTACACACCTGTTTCCAGAATCAGGCATTAATGACGGCGTTCAGCAACAGCCGAGGTATGGAGGTCTTTGGTGGCCAGGTTCTTGAGATGATTTTGTGTGTGTAGATCGAGGGACTGAGAACTTGGTTAAGGTTTAGGTTAAGGTTCTACTTACTTGCTCAGACAATAACTCCGTTGGAGATGTCTCAGAGCACATGTGCAAGGCAGAATATACACAAACTATACATCTTCTTTTCAGAGTCACGAGACTGTCAGAAACTGAGAGAAATCTTCATTATAATTCTTTAAACCAAGCTGTTCTCAAGTTCTCACTCTTTTTGTTTCCACACTGGTTAAAACTTGTCCTTTCACATAAAAAAAAAAATCTAAATTCTATCAAAGGAATTTGGTCTAATTATCTTACCCGCCACCTTCACAACCAAAGAAAATTAAATCGAAGAGGATACACCAGAAAAAGACCTGGATCTGACACAAAATATCCAGAGAACCTTGAGTAATTGATTTCCTTCTCCTCTTCCTGGCCTCATTATCCTCAGTGATAGAGGGAAACTAAGGACCAGAAAAGCGATTCCACTGAGATTCTACAGGGTCCAGGCTCTAACGTCGAACGGAGAACGCGCCCTTTGACCACTAGTCGTCCTTCTTGTGCAGAAGATGAGAAAGCTTCCTCTGGCGCTGCAAAGTGTTTTCAGTTAGCTGGTACCCCGAAGAGAAGACTCGCCTCTTCACTATGCTGACCTTCGTTTGCTTATTATCTTCGTATTTTTCCAGAGAGGTCCATGTACTTAGATCTGCGTTACAAAGAGGATGACATCTTAAAATAAGCTAACTTCTCTGTAGCGTGGTTAGCCATTAATTCTTTCCTTGGTGGGGAGTGTTCATTACACTCCAGGTTTAAGTCCCAGAAGGTAGTGATCAAACGAACATAAGTGAATATATGGATTTTGTTTGTTTGTTTGTTTGCTTTTTTTAAAAAAATGGTGTACTTGCTTGCAAATGCATATACTCACCCTTTTGGGTGCAAGAACAGGAGAAAACTACAAAGGCAACGAACTAGAAGCTTCCTTGTAGGCGTACCTGACTGTAAGGCTAGGGACTCAGGTTTTTATTAATATGGTTGGAGACATCAACATCTCAAACTGCATTCTGAAATGAATGAATGGAAGACACACTCAGCGAAGGGCAGTACCTGACACCCATTTTCAGGCAGTTAGAAACTCACAAGTTAGAACTATCAGGAAGAAAAAAAAGTGGCTTGGTCTTTTACGATGTAGTTTCCAATCAAATTTATTGCACGAGTGTGTGTGTTCTCTAGAGCTACTGGTTGAAAGACTGAAAATATCTGAAAGTTAATTATTATCACTTTGGGAATGTAGCAATGAAGGTGAATTTAAATTGTCAAGTAGCCCTCCAGATGTCATATTTCTGTATGTGTAAGGACAGAAAGAAGGGGGTTATAGTAATAGTATCAGTATAATCACACACATAACAATAACATATGCTATGTTTAAGAATATATAATTTACATATAATGCATATAACATGATATACATATAATACTATCTGCCCTATTTACCTGTGAGTTTTATAGCCTTAGATTCAAGCAGCTGAAGAGCAAAAGTATTTAGAAAACAGCTGTGTATTTATTAAATATGTACAAACACATTTTGTGATTATTCCCTAGGTGGTAATAACTTTTATGTAGCAGTTATGTTGTATTAGGCATTAGAAATGATGCAGAGATGAAGTAAAGTATGTTGGAATATATGGGTAGGTTGTATACAAACAGCATATTATTTTAAATAAGGAATTTAAAGAGCTTCAAATTTTGGTAGCCTAAGGGAAATGAACTAGAATTATTTCCTTGCAGATTCTGAGGGATAAAAATGTGTGAGTGTGTGTGTGTCCATGCGTGAGTGCATGCATATGTGCGTTCATGAACTTAAATATGTGTATATGTGCCATAGTCCGGCATATATTATATACATGAGCATTGTACCTCTGCAGTGTATGTTACACACTTTTGTTACTATGTATAACATGTTGTGTGTTATGTTGCTGTAATACAGTAATTGCCACCTTAATAGTAATACCTTACATTTGTTGGGCTTACTCTGTTTTGAAGACCATATTTCATGTTTTTCTGAATTGAATCTTAATTTCTTCGGTTAGCCTATAAGTCACTATGAGTTATGGTCATTCTTATGAGGTCCATGAAGAACCAAGGACTAAGGAGGAAGCCCCAGGGCACAGAGCTGCATGAAGCCAAGGCAGCATAGAAGTCTATATCCAATTATACTCTGCTGTTGAAGACTAAAGGTTTGACAATGGCCAGAAGATGGAGGAATAATTTTAAAATAAAGGAATGAATCTAGTTCATCCTTTATAGCACAGGCTGTAAGAAGTATAATAAATCCTGAAAGCACAGCCAAATATTAAATGGAGCTTGGGGAGTCTCTCAGAATAGTTGGGGGAAGAATTGAGGAACCTGGAAGGGAAAGAGACTCTACAAGAAGATCAATAGAGTCAATAACCTGGACTCTTGGGGCCTCCCAGAGCTTGAACCACCAACCAAAGAGAAAGCACGGGCAGGACCTAGGCCTCCCCACTCATATGTAGCAAATGGGAAGCTTGGTATTCATGTAAGTCCCCCAACAACTGGAGCAGGGCGGTTCCTGATTCTGTTGCCTGCCTGTGGATCCTGTTCTGTTAACAAGGCTGCCTTGTCTGGCCTCAGTGGGAGAGGATGTGTCTAGTACTGCAGTGAGTTGATGTGCCAGAGGGGTTAGTATCCAGAGGGGTCCCCCTCCTTCCCAGAGGAGAAGAGAGGGATGGGTAGAGGGGCTGTATGTGTATGGAGACTCGGAGGAGGGAGATTGTGATTGGGATGTAAAGTGAATAAATAAATAAAATAATGGAAAAAATCCTGAAAACAATTTTTACTCTTTTCTGTGCATAGATTTGTTGCTATGCTAAAATGCATGTATATGCTAGACAATTACTGATTACATATCTCATAGTTATCTCTGTGAAGAAGTCATCAATCTTCATAGAGGAAATTAAATAATTGTGACAATTTGAAACAATAGTAACAAAAACTTAGACCCTAGATTGAGGTAATGGATATGTCTTCGATTTTCAATGGTCAGAGAATGTAGTTTTGACCAAGCGAAGCATCAGCTGACTAGAATATGGACAGGAAAATATTCTATGTGGATATTAAAAGGGCAGAATACTAATAGAGAGTACAAACTTTACTCCTTGGTTTATTATATCTGAAAGTAGTAACTTAGAAAAAAGAGTAAATATTTAATTAAAATGTCATTGAATCTGGGATGGAGAGATGGCTCAGCAGTTAAACACACTGGTTACTCTTCCAGAGGACTGGGGTTCAGACCCCAGCATCCACACTACAGCTCACAACTGTAACTCCAGTTCCAGGGGAACCAACACCCTCAAACAGACATACACTCAGGCAAAACACTAATGTAGATAAAACAAAGAAATGAATAAATAAAAAATAATAGGTTACTGAACTTTGAGAGTCTAGTTTTTAAAAAATTAAGACAGAAAACATTCTCATTCCAACTATTAAATTTGTGACAGCTTGTAATTTGCTTCCATTCCTTTAAAGTGCGAAGTGTACCTTGTCTGTTTCTGCTCTTCACAGATATAACAAAGGTTTACTCTTTGCCTTTGTGCAATCTCCTGGGAGGATATTTTATACCTTACCATCATTAAACATTTTAACCGTATTTAGGCTGTCATCCTAGCTGTTGGGTCTTCCTTCCTCGGGTGAGGGTAAATATCTCAGGATATTTAAACACCTTTACTGAGGTTCTGCCACTGCATATTTGACATACTTCTGTAGAATTAGTAGCCAATGCTGGATGATAGTTTTTAGATATTCATGGCTGTATGTTAAGTGCCAAATTATTTTCATAACCCTGCAATATCAAACCTGATTTTCAGGGAAGAAAATAATATACTTAAAATTATTTTATTGTTATTTTATGTGTATGGGTGTTTTGTTCTCAAGTATGTGTGTGTACTTCATGCTTGCAGTACTCATAGAGGCCAGAAGAGGGTGTTGGATTTCTTGGAACTGGAGTTATAAATTACTATCAACTGCTATGTGGGTCTTGGGAATCAAACCTAAGAGGTTCCAGGACTCTTAACCACTAAGCCATTTCTCCAGGCCAAACTATTTTTAATTATCATTTAAAATTTGATTATTATTAATTTTTTGAGACCAAATGTCTTTACATAACACTGGTATTCCTGGAACTCACTATGTAGATCAGGCTGGCCTTGAACTCACAGAGATTCACCTGCCTTTGTTTCACAAGTGCTTCGATTAAAGGCATACCCGGCTCTACCTCCAATGTTTTCTGTTTAAACTACTGTAAGATTTCCTAAGGGCTCTAAGAACAATCATGAAACTTGATGAAAATGATAAAATTACATTGTCTTATTTATTATGTTTAACATTTCATTAAAAAATTAAAGTTTATTTATGTTCCTCTATGTATGCGAATATTTTGTCTCCATGTATGCTTGCACACCATGTGCATACCTGATAGATCTGGGGTCACAGATGGTTGTGAGCCACCTTGTAGGTGTTGGGAGTTGAACCCAGGTACTCTGCAAGAGGTGCACGTGCTCTTAACTGCTGAACTATGTTACTGGCCCATTATTTAATTCCTTAACTACATCAATTAATAGTGAGATATATCTTTTTAAAACTGGGATGATCATCATAACTACTTCACGGGAGAAGAGTTATCTAAATGAAAGAGAAGGCTGTCAAAATGTCCTCACTATGTAAAGAGCACTAACAGATTATGCACGTGATGTCCAATCTCCATTGTCAACTTTACAGGATTTAGAAGCGCTTAAAGTACAACTTTGGGGGTGCTAATGAGAGTGTGTCCAGAGCATGGAAGACCCATGGACTGGAGTTGCAGCTTGAATGAAAAGGTAAAAACAGACAAAACCACAAGAACACACAGGTATTTCTCTTTCTCTGCTTCCTGTTCAGTGCCAAGGACCAAGCCGCCCCTACCTCCATGCCTTCCCCGATATGGTAGAATCCATTTCACTGAACTGTTGGCCACAAGATGCCCTGCCTTCCTCAGGATGCCTTTTGTCAGGTCATAGTCGTGAGAAAACAACCAGTACAATGGGGACTTTGAAAGGAGAGGAATTTGACCTCACTGACAAGTACTGCTGATACTCAAAAAGATAAGTTTCTTGGGCTTGCTTTGGAAGACCCTGTTCTGGAGAAGGGACAGCACAGGCCTTTGCGAAATTCTACATTCCTTACACAAGTTTCTACATGGGGGGCGCTTCTTGGGCAGAAGTAGATTCTGAACTGGTACAGCTCTATACTCAAGTTAATACCTAATGCGACATCTATGTGAGCAGAATGGACAGAACCTACCAAGCCACCATTATTTCCGTGTGTAGATGCACATCTGGTATTCATGAATAATCTTTGGAGATTATTTATGGTCATAGGCATTTCTATTAAGAAAATGTTTACCCAACTTATAAATAAGGCTAATGGAGGCCAACATGCTTTTAGTTTTATATGGAAATTTGTTCAATGGGACAAGCCAAGGATTGTTGACGTATTTAAAGAAATGTACCTTTTTTGGATTTGCTTTTCTGTATCAATTAAAAGCCTACATTGGTGAGTTCATGTTTTCCTTTAGTAAATGGGAAAACCCCATCAATTCCTTGCAATCCAGATGCCATTAAACACTGATATTTAACTGCAGTGTCAGTGTGTAAGTAAATGACTTCTGAGTTACTCAATAGGAAATACAAAGGACAGTTTTGTATCTAACCGGGCAATTGCATTCAGATGCCTGTTGGCCCTTGTTCTGTTTCTTTCAACCACACTCACCATTTTCCCATTTCTTAATTGAAGAGATGAACACAGCAGCCCTTCTTATCTAGTTTGTATTCTGTGGTTCAGTTTCCTGAAGGCAACCTCCTTGTGAAAAGACTCCGTGAAAGATTCTGAAGACAAACTATGCATCAACTCTAAATTGTCCGCCATTTTGAGCAGAACGATGCGATGTCCCACCACCAGTGTGATGAGAACAGATTTTTATCTGGCTTCTCCTAACTACACCCATTACCTCTTGTTAGTCACTTAGTAACTATCTCGAGTATCAGACAGATTGTATGCCTACTATCTTGACACTTGTTTCTAAGTGACCCAAATTTTAATGAATAATGGCTACCAGACACTAAAGTCATGATGTATGCTTGGATGTATAAAGAGGAATGTGAAAGGCCTCAACAATAGGGAATCAAAAGCCTGTGATGTGCTTGCCATGGGCTATAGTATTCATGTATCTGTAAAGGCAGAAAAACAAAACTCTAGCTGGTTACTCTCATTTATCAAGCCAGAAAAACTGTGGTCACATGCTTACATCCAATGGAAAAAGAATTACATGACATAAGTAGAGGGAAACATTGTACATATGGTTTTAATGCTATCCATATTTCTATCAATTCACTTGGGATCTGAGGATGTAACTATCTAAGCATAGCAGGTATTGCTGGACCTGGACATTGTGTTTGGAATTTCTGAAAAAACCATACCTTCACAAGGGTTTTTCATGTTTATTTTGTGATATATTCATGGAGAGATTTTTTTCATGTTCAAATAAACATGAGAGAATGGAACTATAGTCTAGTAAAGTAACTAGACTCTCACTAGTACTATTGACTTCTCACTAGAACTACTCCCCTCTCACTAGTATTTCTCTCCCTCCCTCCTTCCCCCCTCTATCCATATCTCCTACCCTCCATTTCCTCTCCTTTTCTTCTTCCCTCTTCTCCGTATCCAGGTCTCTTTCTCTCTCACAGACACACTTCAATTTTTCAACTTAACATATTTCACCCCTGCAAATCTCCTCTTCCTTCCCTTTGTTCCCTTGGTTGCTTACAATCCTTTATTTTTCTCTTACTTTAAAAAAAAGATACGCATATCAACTTTTCATTGGCATCTTCTCCCCCATATTCCAAATGCTGAAACTTTACCCTCTTGTCCAGCCATTCTAGTGCTACTTTGTCTGAGTCATGATGTTTCCTTGTCCACTGCACATGGTCTGCTACAATCTGAAACAGGGTCTAATTCTACTTCTGTGGCTCTCATTCTGTTCCTTATAGAATGGCCTAAAGAATCACCCAGAATTTTCAATTCTAGCATTCGCGCCCCCCTTTTATAACTCATTACTGGCTTTATACTGCATTCAGCTACCTCCAACCCTGCCAGGCCTCCCTCCTGTTTTTTGTTCTCTCTTCCCCTCAGTTGCCTGGGTCTTCTCATTCACACACAGATTTTAGTATCACTAGTATCCTCCATTTTCCTCAAACGATCCACACTGCTTCCACCAGAGAGTTCTGCTTTGAGATCTCCTAGAACTTTACATACCATTTCTTCATATGCTTCAATCTCCATCCACATGTCACCTCCTCAGAGGTACCTCGTGACCACTCAATTAATGGCAGACATGCCAACCTTCAAAGGGTGTGTGTTTCCACACCGTACCAGTTTCTAATATAGTTTACCAACTTACTTATTTTATTACATTCTTTATTCCTTACCTTATATTTCTCCACTCTTGCCAACCCCCCTTTTGCTCTAAGCAGACAAGGAATTCATATGGATGAAGAATCAATTTTGTGGAATAAACCACACAAATGTAAGAGTGATAACTCATGCCAGGAAAGCAAAAGTTGAAGGTTACCTACCCATTTGGAAAGAAAACACCCGGCGTCTTGGAGTGGTTTCTAAGTTAGTGTCTCCTGAAAGCTCACCAAGACTTTGCCAAGAGCTTCTCATGGACAAGGGCAGTGTTACTTTTGACCTTTGTCCCAAGCATGATGTATGAAGAGGCAGAATTATATAAAATTCTGAGTATGTGGCATACTCCAGAAGTCTTCACCCTTCCAACTTTAAGTTGCATGAATGTCTACCATCCCGAGGCATTTCCAGGGTATCTTTATCCTCTTTGAGCAGGCATGAATTCCTCGAAGGATTAAGGCAAAAGTGGAAAGGACGAGAATGTTTAGTTTGGGCAGGACTTGAGCCAGCACATAGGTTTTATGTGGCCCAAACAAGTGTTTAAATATTTGAATCATTTCCAACATTTCAAAATGAAGAGGTTTCAAGCAAATCGTAGTTTTTATGTTGAAATCAAGCCTAATTTCTCTCTTGGGGGCCATCTTTTGAAAAAAAAAAAAGTCATCCTGTTAGAGTATGCAGTTCCAGCCAGATTCATGGCATTTCTTGAGGTTCCCATCCTGCCTGGTCTTTGCAAGCCTTTATCTTACCTTCCTATAGTCTTCTGCTCAACTGTAGACGAACAGAGACTATTTCCTTCCACACAATTTAGGCAAGACTTCTGAGTTTTGTTGTAAGTAGGCAGTGCAGAGTATTTTTAAAGAGGGTGATGCTCATATTTATATATTTAAAGGAATCATAATGCATAGGGCCCAGATACATAATCTGAGTTTTGGAAATTTTTAATCATCTATGTAAACTGATAGTCCATGGAAGAATTGTATTGGGTAATTTTTGTGATGTTTTTTAAATATTCCCTCCACCCTTTTCCTTCCCTCTTTCTTTCCTTCCTTTCCTCCTTTGATCCTCTCTTTTTCTTTTTTAGAGGGGAAAATGGGTCCTTGAAAAGATTACCCAGCCAGTAAATGCAGTACTACTGTAGGATATACATCACTAATACTTGTTTTGAAGTTTGGAGTTCATTCTACTATACCCCACTCTTCCTTCATTAGTAGGTAGGAAGTGTGTACTCTCATGAGATTGTTTTTGTTTTTTGCTGAATGGTGTTCCAGGCATGTAAATATGTTATTTGCCTATGGTCACAATGTAAGTATATAGAAACAGCATGCCTTTGATGTTAGGCAGTGTAGACTGAATGCTTAGACTATTCGGTTAATGAAGGCAATGTGAGGAAATGTATCCTAAATTGTCCAAATCAGAGTGTAGTATTTAAGGAGAGAAAGAAGTAATAGAAAGAAGAGATAACTAGAAGTTCTACACAGAGAAAACTCTTGGGCTTAAGTTTGTCAATCGTATTTGGCGAGTAACTTATTTGATATTACATATACATGTCAAGAACTGCTTTTGCTTTATATTAAATACGAAGTGGCTTGGTGGCAATGGTAGATAACATCTTGGTAGCAAGGGATGACTAAAAGAGAGCCTTGCAAAACTGGCTCATGCAATTGCCCAATCTGAAGAACTCAGCTGGTGATAGACATTACCACCAATGATAACTTGGATAAAGTTAACTTGCCTAATGGTATGTTTGGGAGAAATGATAGTGACAGGCTATGAGAATTAAGGAGAGGAAAAAAGGAGGAGGGAGGAGGGAAAGAGAGGAGAGGAGAGGAGAGGAGAGGAGAGGAGAGGAGAGGAGAGGAGGAAGGCAAAAGGACAAGAGGAGAGGAGAGCGTTTATTGTAATAGAATAAGATATTAGAGCTTCAACTATAGCAGAGAACATGAGAGTACAAAGGAAGAGACACTAGAAGCCAGATGTTTCTGGTGTGGATATGAGGGAGGAGAGTGCAGGGAGAGAGATGTAAGATCTCCCTCTCTCTTTCTCTCTCTTCTCTTTTGATTTTTCTTCCTCTCTTCTCCTCTCTCTTTACCTACTGTTACCTCCACATTTCCTCATGAATATATATATATGTATACACACACACACACACACACACACACATATATATATATATATATATATATATATATATATATATATATATATATTTGGGGGGGTTCTTTTCAAGACATGGTTTCTCTGTATAGCCCTGGCTGTCCTGGAACTCACTTTGTAGACCAGGCTGGTCTCGAATTCAGAAATCCACCTGCCTCTGCCTCCCAAGTGCTGGGACTAAAGGTGTGCGCCACCACTGCCTGGCTCCTCATGAAGATATTTATAACATTGGTTCCATTGGATAATACACTACAGCCCCCATCTCAAAATCTTACCTCATGTCTACAAAGATGTTTTACCTGTGTAAAGCAACATATAGGTACTAAGGTTAGAATATGCTGTCTTTGTAGAACACATTTCCACTTGCAATCTACTGGTTACAATCAGTGACTAAGCATATTTCCTCTTAAATGCAACCTCTCTGTGGAGTATAGTCTTACAGGTACCTTAGGAGGAGTACCACACAGTCTTGAGTACCTTTGAGCAATGCTACCCAGACCTAGAACTATGAAACTGGCCCAATCTGGACTGATGATAAGGAGCTGCCTTGGAGGTTTGGCTTTGGTGAAAGATTAACACTGTCTGAATTGACTGACATTTTAGCTTGGTGACAGAAGTATGGCCCTTATCTTACATGACCTTACATGACTGACTGGTTTTATTTGTCAACTTGACACAAGCTAGAATTATCAAAGAGAAAGAATCCTCCCTTGAGGAAATGCCTCCATGAGATCCAGCTGTGAGGCATTTTCTCCATTAGTGATCAAGGGTGGGAGGGCCCATTGTGGGTGGTGCCATCCCTGGGCTGGTAGTCTTGGGTTCTATAAGAAAGCACAGCTGAGCAAGCCAGGGGAAGCAAGCTAGTAAGTACCCCCCCACGGCCTCTGCATCAGCTCCTGCTTCCTGACCTGCTTGAGTTCCATTCCTGACTTCCTTTGGTGGTGAACAGTGATGTGGAACTGTAAGCTGAATAAACCTTTCTCTCCCCAACTTTCTTCTTGGTCCTGATGTTTTGTGCAGGAAAAGAAACTCCGACTAAGACACTATCTTATATAAGGCCACTGATGGGTTCTAAGCAAACTGACAGATTAGGTTTTAGCTACAGCACAAAGAATGGGTTAGAGATAAATAAAGTTGCTTAGTGTTAGAAGACCACTATAATCCTTCTGCAAGAGGAAGGAAACAGTAACTGAATGGGGATGTGGATAAAGAGAAGGAACAGGTTAAGCATAATTTTTGAAGTTGAATAAACAAGATTTCCTGGTGAATTCAGATAGGAAGGGATAGGTAAAGAATGGTCACATTTCTTTTTGGGTGATGGATATTAGTAACAATCAAACAGGAAACAGAATGATGAGGATAGGAAAAGGTGTTTAAACACGATTTGGTTCCAGATTTCTATTGGGGATTCAGTTGGAAGAGTCTTATACAAAGTAGAATATATTGATCCATTTTAGGGAGTGATTCAAGATAGAGGTTGGACTCGGATCAGTTGAATCTGTTCACTCATTTAATTAGTACTTTCATAGTCACGCTGTTGAGAACTGTTCTAGACATTGGCAAAGACTCACTTCAACCTATATCCCCTATTGTTGATCAAATGATTCGACTTTTGGCTAAGGTTGATTTTTTTTTTTTAAATTTCAATATATGGTACATAACAAGTTACCGAAAACATAATTAGCAAAAGTCAGTAAATATGTAGCAAGTCTAAAAATGATGAGTAATAAAGTTTACATAGCAGTGCATACAAAGCAACGCTCAAACATGTATTTGCTAGTAAATTGAAATTGTTTCATCTCCTGCCAGTGCGATCTTCAAGTTGACTTTAGAATCATTTTACCGTGACCTGAATAGCACTGAACCACTTCCTTGTTGAAGGACTCTGTGAAATGGTCCATACTCATCTTGATACTACCTGTCTCCTGCGTTCTGTTTTGTCTACTTGAGGATGGAAGTTTGGGTGCTCATTTGCTCTTTTCATTGACACAAATTAATAATGTTTTTAAAGGTAAGTGAGAATCCCTATATTATGTTCTGATTTGGCTTGGAGTCTAGGTTTTTATGTAACTCCCCTGATCTAGAGGATCATGTGCATGCTTAAAAAAAAAAAAAAACAGGCAAGAAAGACTGACAGAAAGGGGTGACGTGCAACCTTTGCCCAGCCTTTCTTATTTTGTGCGACCTCATACATAGTAAGCAAGGAGAAGTTTCTCTTTAAGAGATGTTCAAAGAGGGAAAGGAAGGAGCCACAAACGTGCACTGTCATCTCTTCACCTGCCCCCTTCTCAGGAAGGGTAAGACTGAACCCCAAGAATAGCTTATAAAGGTGAGAGAGACTGAGAGACTGAGTTCCTTGACAGATCACCGCGTCACTTTAAAAATAGCTTCATTTAAACGATCACGTGTGAATCTGATAGGTTCTAACATCTAAAAACTGACAGGAAAGATGAGAACTGGGAACTTTCTAATGACAGTGAAGGGGTGCAATGTGCAGGGGTGCAATTAGCAAAATTCAAAGGAGGGAAACTGAAGGTCTCTAAAGATGAAGCAAGTGACTCAGTCTTTCTGCTGAATAAATACCAGGAGGATAAAGTGGAATATTTAAAGCGGGCTTAGGAGACTCATCAATTAAACCAGAGTCCAATTAGCAAAAGGAAGGCAAAGAGTTTAGTATATAGCTTGTATTTCCTACTTGATTTGAGATAATGAGCAGGAGACC
>CACVCL010034612.1:0-27722 GCA_902729485.2 Mus minutoides
AATAGGAAGAAAAACTGTTAGAGGGTGGACCAAGAGGGGGATAATGACTGGACTGTAAAAAAGATATAAATAAATAGATAAATAAATAAATAAATAAATAAAAAAGCCCCCCCCCCCCAATTTTTATGTGTATGGGTATCTGTGCACCACATGCTTGCAATGCCTGAGGAGGCCAGAAGAGTGCTGGATTCTTTAGAACTGGAGTTACAGATAGTTGTGAACTGCTAGGCAGGTGCTAGGAAATGAACCCAGGCCATCTGGAAGAACAATCAGTGCTCTTAACTGCTAAGCCATCTTTCCAGCCCGCACTGTTTTTCTTTCATGCCATCTTGTTTTCCCGTGTTTAGTTATCTACAGAAGGGAAGGTAGTCTGGTCCTCAATAAACCATTTGAGAACTATCTTAGAAAGTCGCCCCCTCCCCCCCCAAAGAAACCAACAACCCAGTTCTATAGCATTATCGGTTAGCACAGTCACTGATGCTGTGGACTCCCGGCCAGAACAGTAAAGCCAAGTTTCCTATGGTGCTGAAAGGTTCTATTCCTACAGAAGTCAAATAATTCTATAGCACAGATAGTGCTAAGTTGTGAATCATTCAAAAAAAATGTGCAAAAGACAGGTCTAAATTCTAGTATCCTATGATACATATTATACTCTTTGAAGATTCATTTTTTAAATTTTATGTGTATAGGTACTGCCTAAATATGAGTATGAACACCATATGCATGCCTGGTGCACACAGAGCAGAAGAGGGCAATGGATCCCCTTGACCTGGAGCTACAGAGGATTATTAGGTGCCATGTGGATTCTGGGAACTGAACCCGGGTCCTCTGTAAAAACAGCAAGTGCTCTTACCTGCTGAGCCGTCCCTCCAGCCCCCACAAGTCATAATCCAAAAAACATATAACTCATTGGTCTAAGAATGGCAACCTATGGTATAACTCTGAAATGGTCGTTAAATGAAAGCAATTTCTCCTCAAAGATTCAAGCAGAAGGACTGGCAAGTAAAAAGATGGGGTGGTACTGGTCTGAGATTTTATTTTTTTAAAGGGTACTTACAATAGGCCTTCCAACCCAATCATAGGCATAGTCAAAGGTATAGCCTTTCCGTTCAAACAGATCTGTGAAGAGGGTCCGTAAATACTCATAATCAGGTTTTTCAAAGAAGTCTAATCGCCTGACATATCGAAGGTAGGTTGCCATCTCCTCTGTTAAGAAAGAGGTAAAAAGCCATTCCTGTTAACTGAATGCCTCCCCAAAGGGTAAGTAAGGTCTGAGCCACACAAGAGATATCTATACAGATTATCTGACACTAATATTTTCTTTATGGACCAAATAAAAGTGATACCTCCTTAGGCTGAATAATAATAAAAAGAAATTTAAATGATCTGGCCAATATCTATTAGTATTTATAGATACTATGACACTACTACTTCGAAGTGACAGTCACACTGGCTGTATATTATCTTTTTAGCATCCTACCTGGAAAGTTCTCACAGAGAGCTTCGATGGGAGTATTCCTTTTGGTATCACCAATTTTTTGATATCTCTCTTTTAATGTATCAGCCTGTAGAAAGTAAAGAAATAAAAACACCTGGAAAAACATACTAAGTAAATAGGTTTAAGGATGCTTTCAGACACTGGGGTTACTTTCAATTATGTGTATTATGTGTGTATCTGTACGTGGTATATGTGCCAGAGGAGGCCAGAAGAGGAAGCCAGTTCTCTGCAGCTGGAGTTATATATAGGTGGCTGTGAATTAACTTGTAGGTACTAGGAAATGCATGAACGTGGATGCTCTACAAGAGCAGCTCATGCTCTAAAACTACTGAGCCATCTCTCTTGCAGCCACAATGGCTATGTTATTCAAGCTGGTGGGATTTGTTAGTGGATCTCATTTTTAAAGCCATGCTGTGTTTAGATACCTACAAACTTCTGTTGGGCTCTAGGAAGTTTCACTTGCAAATAAGTAATCTCAGATGAGATGGTCAGACAGGGTAAGAGAACAGAACCATTATGCAGCAGTGTTTTAAAAACTGCAGCAGCAGCCGCGTGTGGTGGCGCAGGCCTTTAATCCCGGCACTTGGGGGCAGAGGCAGGTGGATTTCTGAGTTCGAGGTCAGCCTGGTCTACAAAGTGAGTTCCAGGACAGCCAGGGCTACAAAGAGAAACCCTGTCTCGAAAAACCATAAACAACAACAAAAACAACTGCAGTTCAAAGTGATTCAGCCCTTCTCCAAGGTCAGTTCCAGTTTTTGGTAAGGTCAAAGTAGATGCATATGTTATTAGCGTTCAATTGACATGAAAAGAATGTTTTCTCAGGTGAAGTCACAACTTTTTGTCAACGTTTCTGTAGTTAGTAATTTATCTTATTTCAAAGGAGAGAAAAATTCGTGCCAAGTTTAAAAGACTGGAAAGACAAGAAATGAGAAGAATCCTTTAAGTAATGTTCCCAGGGTTCAGAAGGCAGCTTGACTGACAAGGGAAACCAACCAATAAACAAAACCTCTCCAGACAAATGAAAGATACCCGCAGAATAGGGGTTGCTTACAAGTAAATGTGTGCCAGTGGGTCAGAGCAGTTCAAATACAGCATAAGGACTAAACAGGAGGCTCCTGGGCACAAAAAAACCAAAAAAAGGGCTGGTGAGATGGCTCAGCGGGTAAGAGCACCCGACTGCTCTTCTGAAAGTGAGGAGTTCAAATCCCAGCAACCACATGGTGGCTTACAACCACCCGTAAGGAGATTTGACTCCCTCCTCTGGTGCGTCTGAAGTCAGCTACAACGTACTTAAGAATGATAATAAATGAATCCTTGGACCGGAAAGAACAAGTGGGAGCGACTGGAACAAGCGGGGCCGACCGGAGCAAGCAGGGCTGGCCAGAATGAGGAAAAAAAAAAAAAGAACTCTGTTAGAGAAGAGGAGGATCTGGCTGTAGCTCAGAGAAAGGACTTTTGCCAAGAATGTACAAGGCCTCGTGTTGAATTAGTGAGAATGAGTGGGTGTAGAAGTCATGTCATAGAAAGCATGGGAAAATGGATTATTTTGCCTACCTGGAGGAAGGAAGTATATTAATACCTCAAATTACAGATTAAGAGTCTTTCCAAATTAAGAAATAAATTACAACTAAAAATATACCTTGTATCTGACTAAGTAAAGGGCTTTGGGAAGGGTTAGGAGATTAAGCTTCCTAGTAACAGCCACATAGTAATTATAATGCTTATAACTGTATTAAGAGTTTACTCACATCTACCTAAAGAAATATCTACCTAGAAAAAAGGGGCTAAAACTTATGCTTGCAAGAAATGGCTATTATTTGAAAGTTATTAATTCAATAATGTATGTAAACAAATGAATTTTTTCTGCTTTTTTGTTAAGGTGAACCCTTTATCTATGTAGGATTGATACACAGTTCCGAGCTCTGCTCAGGAGCCTGGAGAAACCCTGTCAGCTTTTTGGTGAATGTGTAGCAGCTGCTGTCATCGTTTTGTTGTAAAGTTTCCCAATAGCTAGGGAACACTCCTCCTGCTCTGTGATGACGTGGAGGAGGGCCACCAACATGCAGAGAAAAGCAGCACTGCCTCGGCTGGGAGGAGTGAGGGGAGGACGGTGAATGGCGAACCAAATGCGGAGAGGCAGGAGTTAGGATAGGAAGGTGGCGAGGAAGCCATATGTGAACAAACAGAGCTCCCCAAGCCCAGGTGACCGACCATTTACATTGTGGACTAAATGTCACAAACCTTGCTTCTCATTCATTTTGGAAGCCAACCTTCCCCTTGGTGCTTTTTAGAGACACCACCCTAGGGAGCCCTTTCATTATCAACTGAGCAGAGACAAAGCACTTTCAAGGATACCTTGAGTCCTTGCCAGGGTAGGCTGCCTCGGAGGAAGTACATGAACATATGGCCTAAGGCTTCCAAATCATCTCGCCGGCTTTGCTCTAGGAGGGAAGACAGATCACACACATTATGTTTGCAGTTATTAAAGCAGAAAAGCTTTAAAACCAAACAATCCCTCCCGAAGCCCTTCTGCTCTAGAAAAGGCTCTGCTTACTACTTGAACCAGGAATAATATTTTAGATTAAAATTGAAAAACACTAGATGTCTGTCCTTTGTTGCTAACAAGTAAAGAGCAAGTGAAGAGTAAATTCTAAGTTCCAACCAAGACCCAGTGCTAGGTACTGGGCAAAGCCCTCTGGATTCAATCTGGCACCTGCATGAGCACGAGATTATACATAAACAAACAGGACTTGTTAAGTCTGGTTACCAGGAGGAGAACTAAGCAGCAGTCTGCACAGCTGAAGCTACTTTAAAACAGTCCACTTGGACTCGGCCCACCAGAGATACACGATGCACAATACCTAGTATACATGGTAGCAAAATTTTTCCCAAGACAGGGTTTCTCTGTGTTGCTCTGGCTATCTGTCATTGTATACACCAGGCTGGCCTCGAAATCACAGAGATCTGCCTGCCCTGGGATTAAAAGCAAGCACCATCAACCCTACCCCCACATGTTTAGCAAATTTAACTCATCACAAAAATGAACACTTTAGTTTCTTCTTCTTCTTTTTTTGTTTTTGTTTTTCGAGACAGGGTTTCTCTGTGTATTCCTGGCTGTCCTGGAGCTCACTCTGTAGACCAAGCTGGCCTCGCACTTAGAAATCCACCTGCCTCTGCCTCCCAAGTGCTGGGGTTAAAGGTATGCGCCACCACTGCCCAGCAACACTTTAGTTTCAAGTCAGCAGAGAACAATATATCACTTCTTGGTTAACATCCCACTTGAACCAAGTATTCCACAATCACCCTAAAACTAAAAAGAGGCTTAATATTAAAAGTGTCCTCTATGGATACACAAAACAAGTTGCTGTCTTTGGAACTTGACTAAATTAAGTTTCTAGCTTTTCTCTCCTTTGAAATAGGAAGATAAAAAAAGAAATAGGAAGATAAATTAGTAACTATGGAATAATTGACAAAATCTTTGGATGTCAACATTGAATACTAACTAGTATATGTATCTACTTTGAACTTACCAGTTATGGCTCATCAAGACATTTATTATTTATTGTTCTTGTTTTACAGAGCTAGGCTTTAATGTAGTACAAGACAGTCTCAAATTTGCTATGTAGCTCAAGATGATCATGCTGTCTCCACTTCTCAAGTGTTCAAATTACAGGCATGATTTGTATTTACTTTTTGTTTTAGCCAAGTTTAGAGCTTTGCCAAAAGAGATTGCAGAGGCAGAGGCAGAGGCAGAGGCAGAGGCAGAGGCAGAGGCAGAGGCAGAGGCAGAGGCAGAGGCAGAGGCAGAGGCAGAGGCAGAGGCAGAGGCAGAAGCAGATGATCTTGGTGAGTTCAAGGCCAGCTTGGACTAAATGATACCCTGGCTGAGAATTGGGGTGGGGGTGGGAGTGGGAATGGTGTGTGTGTGTGTGTGTGTGTGTGTGTGTGTACACACAGCTTCCCAGGTGTAGGGATTACAGGACTGCACCACACCACTTTGCTAAGTTATCACATTCAACTTAATTCTAATCTTCTGAACTCAAAGTAAAATCCAAGATTGTCATCTAGGCTGGGAAAGTCACAGACTAAAAATACAGCACAATATAACATAACTGCTGCTCAAATCATGGGAAACTTGCACAAGAAGGAATGAGTAGTGATACTGTAAACGTGGTCAAAGCATCATGCTGGTGAGGAAATGGGCCCTAAGTGGGGAACCTACTATTGTTTTTTACTTAAAGACACATCAAGCTGCCTACTAAATATTTATGTTTAGACCCATATATTAGTGCTGCGCTCCACTTTTGCCAGAAAAGTTTCTGAAAGACTCCAAACTGTCAATGAACTGATGACTGCTGAGTGCTTCTCCTAATGGGCTCTCTCTACACTCCAGCAAAACTCAAGGGTCATCACAGGAGGAGGCGTGGGAAGAACGTAAAGGCTGAGGATGGAGAAGAGTGCTATATAAAAACAGTCTTTGAGACAGGACACGGCCACTGCACTCATCAACTTACAGCAGCCAGCCACTAACTCCAGCGTGGGTGGGAGATGCTCGTGAGGCTCGGCTGAGGAGTGACTGACAACTGATGGTGGCTGGAGGAAGAGGAAGTCATTTTATTTCCGGGGTATGGCTTATGCTCTTGAAGGCAGCACTAACTGGATTCAGTGGGTTATTAAGAAGAGGAGGAGGAGGAAGAAAAGGAAAAGATGAAGGTGAGAGGAGCATTGCTGGAAGAGGTCCAGGAGGAGTTGGAGGGTTAGTAATATAGATTTACACACACACACACACACACACACACACACACACACAGAGACACGTCAAATAAACAAGAAATATTTTAACAACATAAAAATGAACAGTACCCTACAGAGTAGATGAACGGTTTCAACTTAAAAGCGTTCATTCTGTTACTCTCACCTGCACACATCACTGTACCTTGCTACTACTTCATAGTTGCCCTTTAAACACTTCCTACATCATACACCTTCCAGGTCACCTTCATTTCAGGGTGCCCCCGTCTGAAAGGGCAACTTTATAAATAGTACTGTGACAGAAGGGGGATTTTCCTTAATTGTTTTGTTTGTTTGTTTTGTTTTTGAGGATGATGTCTCATTTGGTAGCCCAGGTAAGCCTTGAGCTCCGTGATCCTCCTGCCTTCTGCTTATACAATGCTGAGAATACAGAAATGGGCCACTATGCCTGACAAAAAGGGTTTTGAAAAGGCAGTTTCAAATAGAAAAAGGAGATACCCATGACTGAGGCATAATTTTGTGAAGGGTCTTCCTTGAATGAACAGGTCCTGGATTAAAAATCACTAAGAATAAAAGGAGAGAAAAAGTATTTAAAAGGATGTAATAAAACACAAGCTCTCCAGACAGTTTGGCCTACATGAGGTGTCTGAAATTTGCAATAAAATGTTACAGGATTGAAAACAAGTAGTCAGACAAAAACTTTGTTAACAGAGCATAGGAAATAAGGGGAGGAACAGAGTATGTGAGGGAAGCAGAGCAGAAAGGGAAGCTCAGCAGGAGAGTGCATCACACAGCATCACGCCGCTCTGCTTTTACAACTGTTTCCTGTATGTAACAGGAAGCCTGATGAGAATAAAAAAGTCCCTAGGCAAATGCTTCAATTGTAAGTGAGCACTAGAGGGCGAGCTCTCCACAGATGTATAATTTTCAAACACACACACACACACACACACACACACACACACACACACACACACACACACACAAATGATGTAGCTCTGTAAGTCCTGAGAAGAAAAAAAGCATTGCTCTGGGACACAGACTAGAGAAACTATGACACCTACACTAGGTGTGAGACCTAGGTCTGTGCTCACAGTTTCTACTAACTCACAGGAACGCCATCTAGTAAAGTGAAAACACAGCCAAGCCACCTACTTTGGGCCTCAGCTTCTTATATGAAAATAATGTGGCCATTTTAGGTAATTTGAAAAATCATTTTTGAGCTCTAAAAATTTAAAATAATCAATATTAAACTATTAGGTCTTAAATCTTTGTTTCTCTGTTTGTCTGCACCTAGGTCTTGTAAATGAAAACCAGCATGTGCTTTCTCCATACTTGCTTGGATAGTCTGCACTTGTAATTCAATAGGTAGGCCTTCCTCACTTTTTCAGTGGGTTTCACTACTAGGAAATGAACAAGACATAAATGTCTTCAACACGGTGAAGGCTCCCTTCAGGTTATAAGAAAAATGTGTTTGCTTTATAGGCACAACACCCCAATTTTAGGCTAAACATATTTTGTTCAAAGAAAAAGTGTTCTCTAATTTTAGCCATTAAATAATGGTTTTAAACCTGGGCTGGGTTGTTTTAATCAATGGGAGGTAGCTCATCTGATGTAATGCCAGGTAGAATACCTTTTCCTTTGCTAACTTCCATTACAAAATGAAGAGCACTTCTCTGAGTTATTTGACAATATATTTCCCAGGGCCTCCCTCCCTCATTACAACTTAAAAAAATATAACACATTTAAAAGCCAACAATATTAGAGCTCCCATGGAAACTTCTCTAGTGTGAAACCTGAGATAGAGTTTATGAGTTATGCTTTGTTTGAGACATGGTTTCACTAGGTAATCTCATATGGCCTATAATTTGCCTTAGAGATGAGGTTGGTCTCAAACTCAGAGACCCATCTGCCTATGCCTCTAGAGTGCTGAAATTAAAGGTGTGTGCTACTAAACCCAATTACAATTTTTTTTCCCCCCGAGACAGGGTTTCTCTGTATAGCCCTGGCTGTCCTGGAATTCACTTTGTAGACCAGGCTGGCCTCGAACTCAGAAATCCGCCTGCCTCCTGAGTGCTGGGATTAAAGGTGTGAGCCACTACGCCCGACTTTAAAAATTTTTATCAGCACAGGAGCACAAGTCTTTAGTTGCAGAATTTGAGAGTTAGAGGTATGCAGATCTCTGAGTTCAAGGCTACATAGTGAAACACACACATACACCATGAAAGAGAGAGAGAGAGAGAGAGAGAGAGAGAGAGAGAGAGAGAGAGAGAGAGAGAGAGAGGTCTACAATATGTAGAGAAATGGAGAACAATCATAATGGTAAGGCATATTAGATTTGACCTGAAGAACACTTGGGCTCATGAAGCCCAACTTTGGAGATAATTCTAGTGTCAATGGCAGAACATCAACACGAGGAAGTGCTCTACTGTCATACAGGGTAGATGCTCAAAACATACTTTATAGAATAATAAAGATAATTGCCATGAGGGATAACCCAATGGGCTAATCAAACTATCCACATCATGTTTTGCCTGCATGTATGTCTGTGTACCACATGTGTTCCTGGTCCCAAAGAGTTCATAACAGCTCAGATTCTTTCCTTGGAACTAAAGCTACAGCTGGTTATGAGCTGACATGTGGGTGCTGAGAACCAAACCTGGTCTTCTGGAAGAGCAGCCAGTGCTCTTAACTGGTGAGCCATCTCTCCAGCCCCAGCACTCATGTTCAGTGAAACCCCTTCATTAACATAGGGCCTAGTCCGATGTCCTCCTTTTATGTGTACACAGAGTCATACACATGCAAATAAATACAAGTCTCATTACTTAATGCAAATACTACTATCATCTTGCAATAACTGTTAAACTGCTGAAGAACGAAGCATCAGAAAACACAGTATTAAGATATATGAGAACATCACTAACTTACTATTCCAATCTCTCAAGTACAAAAATGTCACTTACCTTATGATGCAACAAATGGTACAAGTTGTAATGCACAATGTAATGTACAATAACTGCTATTGGAAAAAAAGATGCTCACATAACCTGCCCCTTTCAACGCACCTTTGCCTAGATGTGTGTTGATAGACATGTATCGCGCAGTTCCAGTTAAACTTTTGTGCTCTCTGTAAGGTATGTGTTTTTTGGTTTCAGGATCAATGTATTCCTTGGCCAGTCCAAAATCTATAATGTGTATTACATGCTCTTTCTTATTGCCTTGTCGGCCAATCAAGAAGTTCTCTGGTTTGACATCTCGGTAAATAAGATTCTTTGAGTGTACATACTCCATTCGAGAAAGCTAAAAGAAAGAAAAAATAATAATGGAAAGACCTTGAAATAAGCAAGCTGGGGGAGAGAGAATCCAAAAAACTTTTTTTGGAGATGGGATTTCACTATGTAGCTTGACTGTCCTGGAACTTGCAGAGATCTGCTTGCCTTTGCCTCCCAAGTGCTGGGGTCAAAGACATGTGCCACTATGCCTGGCCCAAATATTTCTTTTAAAAATGTGTGTTTATTTATTTACTTACTGTGGTGTGTGTGTGTGTGTGTGTGTGTGTGTGCATGAAAGTGCATTCATAGGTGTGTGGGGCAGTCAGAAGGTAACTTGTAAGAGTCACTTCTTTCTTCCATGTGGACTGAGGGCTAATCTTAATTTGTCAGACTTATCTACCTCCCACTTCACTGACATAAACTAAAACTGTATTTTAAGGTTTGTTTTATGATTTTACTCATGCATATGTATGTGTGCCTTCCTGAGTTTATATGTACCAATTGTGTACATGTGCCCACAAGGCCAGAGGCTATCAGATTCCCTGGAAATGGAGTTACGGGAAGTGTTAGTTATCTGATGTAGGTGCTGGGAACCAAATTCAGATTTTCTGCAAGAGCAGTAACTGCTTTTAACTGCTGAATCTATCTCCAGCAAGCCCCTACATCCAAATACTTTTTGCTACAAACATATAACAAGTATTAAGATTAAGAGAAAACGCTGGGTGTGGTGGTGCTCGCCTTTAATCCCAGCACTCAGGAGGCAGAGGCAGGAGGATTTCTTTTTTTTTTTTTTTTTTTTTAAAGATTTATTTTATTTATTATATGTAAGTATACTGTAGCTGTCTTCAGACACTCCAGAAGAGGGAGCCAGATCGGATGGTTGTGAGCCACCATGTGGTTGCTGGGATTTGAACTTATCACCTTCGGAAGAGCAGTCGGGTGCTCTTACCCGCTGAGCCATCTCACCAGCCCCCGGCAGGAGGATTTCTTAGTAGGAGGCCAGCCTGGTCTACAGAGTGAGTTCCAGGACAGCGAGGGCTATAAGAGAAACCCTGTCTCGAAAAACAAAAAAAAAAACAAACAAAAAAAAAAAAATTAAGAGAAAACAATGAGATCATTCAGTTTGGCTAGGATGGTAATACTTTTACTTTATATATTATAACTTGCAAATGTGCCCTCTGAGACAGGCGCTACTGCCACCTCACCTCCTACCACACTTTCTATTGTTAGTTGCTTAGGACTCTTTAACACCAATCTTGGTATTGCAGAAACAAGAAAGCAGGGGCCCAGTAAAATGGATGCTAGCCTGACATTAGACAGCTGGCTGGCAGCAGGAGGAGGATGAGCAGTTTAGTGATCACAGTTCAAAGAAAGTAATTGTAACAGTAAGTCAAATTTCATTAAATAATTCTATCTATAAAGCATTTCTGCTAATCATAGAAAGGAAGGCTTAAATCCTTGAGTATAGTCAATTTTCAAGTATTTCCAAATTGCTATAGGATGATGGTTGAGACCATCACTATACTTCCTGTGAATTAAGATGTACCTCAAGGCTGTGAAAGAGCAGTGGTCCACAACCACCCTAGCACTCAGGAGGCAGAAGCAAGAACCCAATATTTGAAATATTCCCTTGAGGGGCTAAGAAACTTCTCAAAGAGACTGTTCTAATTGCTCAAGGTGGAACTAATGTTTCATTT
The DNA here is from genome assembly GCA_902729485.2 of Mus minutoides. Taxonomy (NCBI): domain Eukaryota; kingdom Metazoa; phylum Chordata; class Mammalia; order Rodentia; family Muridae; genus Mus; species Mus minutoides. Next base: position 11,220 of record CACVCL010034612.1, read on the forward strand.
GGCTGCAAAGTTTCGTGGCCAGCCCACAAGTATATAACATGCCATGTGTTATATGGTATATTATCTGTAACATCTCAGTCACATGACTTTGAATAAAGGTTGGTACCTCCAGTCTTTTCTAGTTTTCAACAGTGAGAGAAAGAAGGCATAATAAAAGCTTATAGCTATGTGCCTAAGACCTATAAATAAGATGCTGAAGCAATTACTTGAATTCACACAGCTCCACCTAATCGTCCTCTTTCTCCCTAATGTAAATTATATTCCCCCACTTCAGTTACAGGAATGGTTCTGCTTCAAGGTGCAAATTCTTAAAATAGAGCAAACTGCAGATGCATTGACTTCCCTCAGTTAACCCTTCTGTAACCCTTTAAGCTGTGTGACTAAGAACCTACCTTAGTTGTTTGGCATATTACATACTGGCCTAGAGGCTTTGTGGCCAAATTATACACAGGAACCAGCTAAATCTCCTTTCAGAAGCCTGCTAGATCCTTCTAGAATGCCATTAAGCCTGTAAAAACTAAGTCACCAGATCTCACTGCAGCGAATACATCATTAAAGGGCCCTCAAGGAGGTGGGCAAGGGATCCATTTATCTTCTGGAACCACACATCAACTTACCAACTGGATGGCTATCATTAACACCGTCTTCAAAGTAAATGTTCGGTCACAGAGGTCAAACAAGTCTTCCAAGCTAGGGCCAAGGAGTTCCAGCACCATGGCATTGTACTTCCCACATGGTCCAAAGTAATAAACCTGTGGGAGGCCTTCACCTAAAAGCAGAGGGGCAAATGGGGTACAGAGTGAGAGACACAAAAACTAAAACCTAAGACATTAGCAATGAATGTAATATAAAGTGTAATCTGTAAGATTTCAATTTCCTTTCAGAATCCCCTCCTGGAAAAGTTAAACTGAGTATAATAGCGTCTGTGGGAACTATTACTGGGTGGAAAAGGCAAAGTCATTGCACAATATGTCCAAATAAGCAGTTATTTAATACCAGAGTGCCAAAGGCATTTCCACTGCTGTATAAAAGAAAATGGTCTCTGATCCATTACTGCTTCAGGATGTAAACTGTTCTCCCAAAGGATGCCTGAAAGTGCAGCATCATAAAAGGTTCAAAGGAAGCCTCACTGAGCTCAAACGCAAGCTGACAAACCTTGTTACATTCGCCCAGTTTCATTAGCACTCTCTGGGCTCACTGCTAAAGCCAAAGAGAGTTGTTGGTAACTGCTGTTCCCTGGAGAATTCAGATTGAAGAGGCAAGGTCAAAGAGGTGCAGCCTGGCCCTAGGCCAGCACAACTGGCTTTCTATTCACACAAAATCTCTGTAGGGGTTTCTTTTTCTCATCTAGGAGTCAGCAGACACTTAGCATTTGTTGTTGATAAGTAATTATGAAAGGAAAGGGAGAAACTAAAATCTAAAATGTCTCAGTTTTCCCAAATTTGAAATTCATACGTGAAGTTAAAAATCCAGGTATTCTCGACTAAAGAGCAATTTGTGAATTAATTCTTTACAGTGAATCATAAAAACAAGGTATTCAATTAATGCTTATAAAATGATGCCATAAGAACAGTAGATACACCCGGCAGTGGAGTGGCACATGCCTTTAATCCCGGCATTGGGAGGCAGAGGCAGGTGGATTTCTGAGTTCTAGGCCAGCCTGGTCTACAGAGTGAGTTCCAGGACAGCCAGGGCGACACAGAGAAACCCTGTCTTGAAAAACAAAACAAAACAAAAAACAAAACAACATTGCCATTCCACAGGTATGTGTACTAATGTCTACAGTTATGCGTGGCCTCGCTTACTACTGTCTTTCCTTCAAAGTTTAAGAAAATATAATTTTATCTATCCAGAGTCTTGAGTCTGTTATTTGCTTCTATACTTCTAGCACATTCCTTTGCCTCTCTCTGTAGATTGGATTTTTTTTAACCTTTCCCAACACAGAAGAATTTAAACTAGTTCCTCTTTAAATCTAAATTATGACTATTATTTCCTTCTAGCTACCTTCTAGGCTCATCTTTGTAAAGCTACAAAATCAGTGTTAATTAAACTTAGATTCCGCGTGGAGTAACAATTAAAATGTAAGCTATGAGTGTCATGCAACTAGAACATTGTTCACCTGAAACATCTCTAAAAGTTAAAACAGAAACAGATGAAGTGACTTGCTTGTCTCGAAAAGCCAAAAAAAAAAAAAAACAAAAAACAAAACAAAACAAAAAACCCCAACAAAAAAAAACCCAGTTAAGACCAGGCTCAAGCTTGCTCTCTTCCCGCCTTAACATACAGACTGTTGGCATTGTAGGTGTGTCACCAAATCCAGCTGGGACACAATACGTTTTAAAGGAATAATTTAGAGGTTATTTAAAAGGCTTCCTAGTGATGAGAACAGCCTTCTATCCCAAGTTTTTTAGGTTATTACAAGAAATGGATTGCCACATAGAAAAGTGTCTTCAGGAGATGTAGTTGTAATTTAATAGAACTGTCTGTACAAAGATTTGCCTATGTACTTGCATGGCTGCCCACATAGTAGCTATAGACCTCCACGGCTCTTTGTATAGAGATTAAAATAATGTTTTACCCACCTCTGGGATGAATGCAAGTAAAAATTTTGAATCACTTTTTTGTAGAGCAATCTCCAATTTACTGCTTAATACAATTTAAATTAACATTATGTCATAGAATTATTTAATAAGACTGGGAGTAAGGAGAGTGTAAATGCAATACAAGCTATAAACATGGTAAAGAAGGTGCTTCCTGTGAATAATTATGAGAGAAAGGATGGCAAAACTGAGCAAAACAAATATGCACTGGATTCTCTTATTATACCATATCAAAAACTAAGGTCATTTTATAATCACTGTATTCCTCCTCCTCTTCCTTCTTTCTCTCTCCTTCTCCCCCTCCCTCCCTCCCTCCCTTCCCCTTCCTCCCCCTCCCTTCCCCCTTCTCCCCCTCCCTTCCCCCTTTTCCTCCCCTTCTTCCTCCTCCTTCTCCTTCTTCTCTCTCTCTCTCACTCTCTCTCTCTCCCTCACTCACTCCTGAGGGGTGCAGGATTTTACTGTAACCTAGGCTAACGAACTCACTCTGGCCTGGGCTGACCTTGAACTTGAAATAATCCTCCTATTTTTGTCTCTCTACTACTGGGTTGTCAGGCTTTAAAACCACCACATTGGGCTAGCTTTATAATCTTTTATCTGCTCTGGAAATAATGCATTCATAAGTGAGGCTCCCATTAAATCAGCCAAAGGAAAAGGAACAGTTTAATCATAGGTTAAATCCTTAGCAAGCCTAAAGTGCAAGATTATATCACATCATACTAAGTATTTTTCCAGAAATAGCCTTTCCATTTGCAAGAGCATTTTCTTGTAAATCCTGTAAGCCATATGTCTCACACATCTATCAAGTTGTATAGCACAGGAAGTAAGGTTACAACACCACAGCTAATTATCATAAATTTAATTTGGGTTAAAACGACCATATCAACATTAATTGCTTATTTAGCATTGAAGCTGCTGCTACCTAAAAAGATTCCATAATGCACTCTGAAGAATAACTAAGAGATGTTTTAAATGTACACCAGGCTGAGAACTGAAATAAAAGCACCTGAAAGTTTTGATAGCTTGCTTATAGTATTGTATTAAGGAAAAGAACCCTAAGTTGTCTAACTGTGAAGCAAAGTCTAAAATAAAATTTGGATATAAAACTAGTACTTATATTGAAACTTAATAGGTGGCTCATACCTATAGCTCCACCTATTCAAAAGTGGAGAGAGGACTGCCGTGAGTCTGAGGTCACTGTAGGCTACAGTTTTGTTTAAAAAACAAACAGGTGGGAGTACTTGTTGTGGAAGCATCAGAATGAGTTCATATGCCCAGCATGGTTTCTGGGACACAATGGTGTATGTGTGTGTATGTGTTTGGGGAGGGTAGATGGTGGTAGTTTAACTGTAGTCTAGACTAATGGGAAATCCACTTTGTAGCCCAGGCTGGCCTCAAACTCACAATAACCACCGCTTTGTCAAGGATAAAGACAGGATTGCGGCGGGGTGGTGGTGGTGGTGGCGGCTGTGCTTGCCTTTAATCCCAGCACTCGGGAGGCAGAGGCAGGCGGATTTCTGAGTTCGAGGCCAGCCTGGTCTACAAAGTGAGTTCCAGGACAGCCAAGGCTATACAGAGAAACCCTGTCTCGAAAAAACAAAAAAAAAACCAAACAAGCAAAAAAAAGAAGTTCTTTTGGGCCCAAGCATCATTAGGAAAGATGGAAAGTAACTCAAGTTTGCAATCTTTGTTTACACCGACTTTCTTCCATGAGGGCTGTTTATGGTTATCTCTAGTTTACCTTGTGTGATTCCCCTAAACAGGTGAACAACCGTGCAAAATTACTCATTATAGCTTATAGCACCAAAAGCTACACTCAACAGTCTTGACTCTCTTAGCACCTGCAGAACTGAGTGTAGCACCAATGACCTCCAACCTCAGCTATTAGGGAGACTGAAGAACAAAGATCATCAAGGTCATCTTAAACACAATGAAGACTGTCTGAAGAAAATCAAAAACCAATTAAACAATAACAACAACAAAACATATCAGTTGTCCCATCTACAGAGACTATCTGAGCTGTTTAAATGCAAAGAAAATTTGATTCTCTCCTCCCCCAGCCCCCCTCTCTCTTTGCCTTCTATCCATTTACAGATAAATACATTACTTTGGCATGTCTACCTTGCTTGGTACCCAGGAAGCCCTTTCTTACCTCACTGGACTGTCACTCGTCCTAGAGGACAGCAATGAAATAATGTGACCCTGTGATTACCCCATAACAGTGGAACTCATGGAGATGGTCACTAAAGGACAGAGGTGAGGTAGCCCATACAGCATAGATAAGCTGGGCAAGGTGACAGTTAATTTCCAAGGCAAGATAGCCCTCGATTTCATGACACCATTCAAAATAGTGTACAATTTAATGTGTAATTTAAAACTGTAGATCTTGCTTCTAAATTTTTCTCACGTAGTATTTTCAGATAATGGTACCTAGAAAACTGAACATCATTCTTCTCTGACTTCCTACTCCTGTGAATCACCATGGCTTTTTTCATCCGACTTTGAAAAGGAATTTCTAGCTCTAGCCTTTGAAAATGAAAGAATCCAGGCAAATATTTAACAATGCTGGAAATTCTCTGTGGTATTTATGAGGTACTGGAGAATCTATGCTAGGCTAGCACTTTTCCTTACTGAGTTATGGTCAAGCATTCATTTTGGGGTTGGGGCATTTATATAAACAAGTCTTGAATGTAAATTCTTTGAAGGTGAAATAATGAGTCAAGAAATATACTTACTTTAACATTTTGCACATGTGTCAGCTTCAAGTCATTGTTAAAAAATGTCTGAGAAAAACAAATTAAAAGGGGGAAATGTTCCCTTTGTTTTAGAGGTTCCACTCCACGGTCACTAGGCCCAGTGCGTCTGGGGTGTGGCAAGCTTGGCAGAACAGCATCACAGAAGCATGCTACTCACATTACTACAGGCAGGAAGTGATAACAGGCCAAAGGCAAGTGTCCCAATAACATCTTTCAAATGTGCTTCCTCACAAGGTTCTGCCACCCTCCAACAGCACCACAAGCTGGTGTCAAAGGCTTTAAAACACCAGCCTTGGTGGAACACTTCAGATCCAAATCTTAACAGTATGTAAGCAAAGTTGCTGGAGCACTAAATTCTCTCTATTCTGTCTCTTGTCCTGGACCCAAATTCAATAGTTCCTGCCACGGTCCCATTGCTTGGGGATCTAAGCTGGGGGGTACCTACTATCCAAATGCTTGCATTACCAATTTTTATACTCAGTCATAAATGTGTGAAAGAGTCTTTTGTTCCCAACCATGGGAGAATTGTTCATATCTAAAAGAACTGCAGGGACAAAAATGGAGAAGAAACTGAGGGAAAGGAGGTCCAGTGACCTGCCCAACTTGGGATCCATCTCAAGGAGGGGTTCCAAGGCCTGACAATATTACTAATGCTATGATGTGCTTACAGACAGGAGCCTATCATGGCGGCGCTCTGAGAGGCTCAACCAGCAGCTGACTGAGACAGACACAGATACTCACACGCAAACATTGGACAGAAGCCAGGGACCCCTGTGGTTGAATTAGGGAAATGCTGGGAGAAGTTGTGGAGGAGAGTGACCCCACAGGAAGACCAGCAGTCTCAACTAACCTGGACCCCTGAGATCTCTCAGACACTGAGCCACCAACCAGGCAGCATACACTAGTTGGTTCACAGCTCCCGACATATATACAATAGAGGACTGTCTGGTCTGGCCTTAGTGAGAGAAGATGCACCTAACCCTCAAGAAACTTGATGGAATGGTGAGGCCTGGCAGGACAGGGGGTGGGGGGTGGGGGACATCCTCTTGGATATGGGGTTGTGGGGGGTGAGGCAGAGGAATGGGATGAGGAACTGTCAGAGGGTGGACTGGGAGGGGGGTAATGACTGGACTGTAAAAAAGGATTAAAGATTTTTAAAAAGAGCCCTTTGTCTTTTTATTCAATGTATCACTGATAATTCAAAATCAGGAGACTCCTTCTTGCACTATTTGTTTAATGTCACACTTAGGAAATGTCATTCATGGTATTATATAAGACTAGTATAAATAATACTTTATAGTTTATATAGACTTTCAATTAATCCTATCAATTATGTAAGGGTATTTTTATTTTATTTTTTTTTAATAGATAGCTGATCTGAAGTAACTTGCTCAGGTTGAGTAGATCAGTCAAGTCCTAAACCCTGACTTCTGCCTCTAAGTTTTGGTCTTAGGCCTTTCTGCTATATCACATTTACTTACCTGTGATCTAAATTCACAGACTTTAAGAGTGGTGGGATGAACTCTGTGTCATATTACCCGGACAGGATCCAAACATATTTTTCACTACCACATATGCATATAAGTATATGAGCCCTAATGACAGTCGAAAACACTGATGATTAGGTTGATAGATTATTAATGCAAATGCTTAAGAAAAATATTTATTACAGACACACAGCTAAGATTTCAGTGGAAAAGTTCTAAATATTGTTTTAAAAATGAACGTTTTGGCCGGATATGGCGATGCATGCCTGTAATCTTGGCAAGCTGATTGTCTGCACATTCTAGGCCAGCCTGGTCTACAAGGCAAGTGCAGCACAGCCAGCTACACAGGAACACCCTGTCCCAAAAAAACCAACCAAGTACACAAATAAATCTTAACAAGGAATCAATCTTCAAATTAAGCCTAAAAATTAAATACATCTTGTAGAACTTAAGAAAACAACTTGGCATATATTTAGAATGATACAGAAAATATAAAAGACAGATAAGAATGTTTTTATTCCTTGTGGGCCTGTACTGGCTAGATTTGTGTCAACTTGACACAGCTGGAGTTATCACAGAGAAAGTAGTTTCAGTTGGGGAAGTACCTCCATGAGATGTAGCTGTGGGGTATTTTCTCAATTAGTGATCAAGGGGGAAAGGCCCCTTGTGGGTGGGACCATCTCTGGGCTGGTAGTCTTGGGTTCTATAAGAGAGCAAGCTGAGCAAGCCATTAAGGAACATCCCTCCATGGTTTCTGCATCAGCTCCTGCATCCTGACCTGCTTGAGTTCCAGTCCTGATTTCCTTGGTGATGAACAGGTGCATGGAAGTGTAAGCCAAATAAGTCCTTTCCTCCCCAACTTGCTTCTTGGTCATGATGTTTGTGCAGGAATAGAAACCCTGACTAAGACAGGGCCCATATTACAAATTGTTCCAAGAAGTATCCCAACTGGAAAAACAAGCCCATATAATGTAGATATATGTGGCTGCGGCCACCAAAACTCATGGTAAAACTTGGGTGTCATAAAAACTCACAGTAAAATTTAGTTGTTAGTGCAGGAGTATTGGAAGTTGGGCTTTTAAGAGAAGCTGATGGCTGTTTGCATAAGAATGTGTAAGGAATGAAATGCAGTGCCCTCAAGAGCCATTGGCTATAAGAATCTGGGTTGAAGAAGCAGCTCAGTGCTGGCATGCTCACCTGCATGGGCTGGCTACCTCTGTCTGATCCTCAGCACCACAAAAACGAATGCACAGGCCTAGGATATGCCTGCCTCCCTGGCCTGTTTTCTTCTATAAATATGTCCTTCTATTTTGTGCCATGAGTTGAAGTTTTGTGATGTTTTCACCAGAAGATGAACAAAAGTTTGCACCCACACTCTTGGACATCCAGAAACATGAATTAAGTATTTTTTTTTAATTACTGTTTTAAGTATCTGTTATAGCAACAAAAAATTAACTATATCAGGCCACTGACAGCACAAAGCCATAATGTCCCGTTTAATTGTAGTACCCACCCTTCTTTAAAAACATAACAGTCTTGGGAAGGTAAATCTAAGAGTCACTCTTTTTTGGGGGGGGTGGGGGGGGTGAGTCAGGGTTTCTCTGTGCAGTCCTGGCTGTCCTGGAACTCACTTTGTAGACCAGGCTGGCCTCAAACTCAGAAATCCGCCTGCCTCTGCCTCCCAAGTGCTGGGATTACAGGCGTGTGCCACCACTACCTGGCAAGAGTCACTTTTTTCTAAATGGAAAGGCACGTGTCTGCCACAGAGCAGATGCTGAGGGCTGCCTGTTTTGTTTTTGTTTTTTCATTTTATCCTTCATTCAAGTATGACTCTATTAGCTGTAGCATTCAGATAACCTTAAAATTTTTGTTACTTAAAAGGTATGAAGACATTTGAGAAAGCAAAGTGAATTAATCTATTATGCAGATTTTTAACCTGACAGATTATGAACTAAAGTAACACTTTCCTTACAGAAGTACAGCCATTAATATGGGAGTGTCTTGGTGGTGTTTCAGAAGTACCATCCCCAAAAGGTCAGTCTTCAAAGTCAGTCTAACAATTAAATACTTAGGGAATTTAAAAGACCACTTGGCCCACTTGCATGGGATATGCTGCTTCTAATCTCTAAATACGACATGTCTGACGGTTACTGTATTCCTTCATCAAACTTCACCAGCGAGAAAAAAGTGAAAAGTAAAGGGGGACAGCTACCATAACTGAAGGGGTAGGGGAACGCTTTACAAGTAAGGGTCACTAGGGTCTTGAAGGATGAGACAGCTAACTAGACTAGCGTTGGGAGCCTGAAAGCAAGGTAAGAAACAGACAGCTCTTTGGGACTAGAAAATTTCACAACCTTTTGCTTTTAGAGTTTTCTCTCTCATTTTTTTTAAAAATATTATTTTACTTTATGTGTATACCTGTGTGTATGTGTGTGCAACATGTGCGTGACCCATGTCTTTAGAGGTCAGAACAGAGTGCAGGATGACCACAAAATAGAGTAACAAATGGATGTCAGCCACTATGTGGTGTTGAGAATCAAACCCAGGTCCTCTTAGAGCAACAAGTGCTAAGCCATAGATGGCTCTAGACACTCTCAGAGTTTTCTTGAATCTTGGAGTACCTATTAAACAATTCCTTTAAAAATAATAGTAGATTGGGGATAGAGAGATGGCTCAGCAGTTAGGAGTATTTGTGGCTCTTCCAAAGTATTGAGGTTCGATTCCTGCATCTACATGGATGTCAGAGATGTGAGATGGGCTCCATGGTTACTAGACATTTGTGTGGTACACAGAATGCATACATGCAGACAAATTACCCACAATATAAAATGGAAAAAATAATTTAAGCTGGATATAGTTGCATGTCTCTTTAATTTCAGGAGTGAGGAGGCAGAGGTAAATAGGCATCTATGAGTTAGAGGCCAGGCTGGCCAGCAAAGGCTACATAGTGAGAACATGTCTCAAAACAAGCAAATAAATAAAAATCAGAAAAAAAGAAAGAAAGAGAGGGGGAAGGAAGGAAGGAAGAAAGAAAGTAAGTAAGTAAATTATGGAGAGGTCATTGGTAAATAAAAAGTAAGTATACTATACCCATGTTGTCTCAGTATAACTTTAATACTATTTTCATAGGAAATAGTTTTACTCCATCAAAAATATTCTTAAGGGCTTAAGGGGGGAGTGTGATAAAATGCTTTTTTTTCGAGACAGGATTTCTCTGTGTAGCCCTGGCTGTCCTGGAACTCACTCTGTACACCAGGCTGGCTGGCCTCCAACTCAGAAATCCACCTGCCTCTGCCTCCCAAGTGCTAGGATTAAAGGCATGTGCCACCACTGCTCGACCAGAGTCATGGTTTTAAAAAAAAATTATTTTTGAGACAGTTTCATGTAGCTCTGACTGGTCTTGAACTGTTCATGTAGCTGAGGACAACCATGAACTTCTGTTCCTCCGACCTCTCCCTCCTAAGTGCTGTGATTATAGCTGTGAACCACCACACGTTAATGGGAGCCATGAATTTTGTTTTAGCGTTTTCTAGGAGCCACATTTTAAAAGTAAAAATGTGTGAAATTAAATGTAACAATACACTATACTTAACTAACATCCAAAGTGTCATTTAAACGCGAAATTTAATTTTTAAATTCTCTGTGTATGGGTGTTCTGCCTGCATGGATAGCTGTATACTACATGCATGGAGTGCCTGAGGGGGCCAGAAGAGGGCGTCATATATGCTGAGACTTTATAGACAGTTGAGAGCTACCATGTGGATGCTGGGGATTGAACCTGGGTCTTTTAGAAGAACAATCAGTGCTTTTTTTTTTTTTTTTTTTTTTTTTTTTTTTTTTTTTTTTTTTTTTTTTTTTTAGTTTTTTGAGACAGGGTTTCTCTATGTAGCCTTGGCTGTCCTGGAACTCACTCTATAGACCAGGCTGGCCTTGAACTCAGAAATCCGCCTGCCTCTGCCTCCCGAGTGCTGGGATTAAAGGCGTGCGCCACCACGCCCGGCAAGGAGAACACTTGTAGTGAGAGCTCTTAACCACTGAACCACCTCTCCAGAGCCCTAGAATCAATTTTTAAATTACATTTTAAACTTTTTTTTTTAGGGGGGGGAGAGCAAAATGTTTGAAATTCAATATGTAGTTTACATTTACATTTATATTGAAGGACTTCAGTTCTGAATGCAGTTATGACAGACAGAAGTGAGGCTGTACAAAGAGTAGGAAGGAAGTTCTAGTCTTAGCACTCAGTATGACCCAAGCACCCAAAACTTTCTCTTTCCTTCCAACTCACCAAACCTAAGTCTGCTTCTCTGGAGCAAGTCACAAGTTGTTTCCTTTTTATGAGCTTGGTGCTGTGCCCACCTTGCATATATTAGGTATGCCTAGAACTTATAACCACACAGAATCTCGGTAGGATGCCCAATAAAAAACACTGTGGTAACTGTGGATACATGCTCGTTATAGTTGTGTGTGTAGTCTTAGCACACATTATGTAGGAGGTAAAGACAGGAAGATCCATAGTTTTAGGCCAGCCTGGGTTTTGACACCAAGTCTTTTGAGTATACCAAAAGCAAGTAAAAAATGTACAGACATATACCTACATTTGGACCTTGGCTTATTTTGTGTCTGGAACTCTTTTCTTACACATCTATTTTAACATACTTGTTAAGTCAGTAGATTTTTGTTAGTGAAAACATCACTTCCAAGCTGGGCAGTGGTAGTAGCACATCTTTACTAATAGCATTGGGGGTTAGGGAGAAAAGGGAGCAGATTTCTTTGACCAAGGCCAGCCTGGTCTTACAGAGTGAGTTCCGGGACAGCCATGGCTACACAGAAAAACAAAAGCATAAACTAAAACCAAACCAAACCAACCAAACAAACAAAACATCATTCCTTACATTATCATTAGTTAGTAGAACAAGATATCCTATAGACCAGTCAGGGAGGATGAATTGAAGTGATATGAACTAAAAAGTAAGAGTTAAAACACTTGTTAAGCTGTTCAAAGTTCAAGAAAGCAGAGGTGTAGAGCTGACAAAATGTTCCTAGTGGATGGAGTATAAATTACTTAAGAATTACAAAAAGAACCCGGGCGTGGTGGCACACGCCTTTAATCCCAGCACTCGGGAGGCAGAGGCAGGCGGATTTCAGAGTTCGAGGCCAGCCTGGTCTACAGAACAGCTGTGAGTGTGGCCAGTGTAAAACATTATGAGGGTGTGGGGGTGGGGGTTATGCAATTGCATTAGTAAGTGTCAGGTATGAGCTGTGTAGTTAACTACATCATATCACCACATTACAAATATTAATATTAGGCATCCCAGCCCTTGGGAAGCAGAGGCAGGCGGATTTCTGAGTTCAAGGACAGCCTGGTCTACAAAGTGAGTTCCAGGACAGCCAGGGCTATACAGAGAAACCCTGTCTCGAAAAACAACAACAACAACAAAAAAGTGCATCTTTTGCTTTTTCTTCTAAAGCATTCTTATAAACTTGCATTCTAAAAATATTAGTAAATTGCTATTTTGATAGTAGGTGTGAGGTATATTTATCTTATGCAATCTTTTAAAACAAACAAAACAACATTCTTACTTCCCTTTGGCTATCCTAGAACTCTCTAAGTAGACCACTCTGGCCTTTAACTCACAGAGATCTTCCTGCCTTTGCCTTCTGAGCACTGTACAGGTATGCACTACTTGGTTTTATACAATCTTTTACTGGAGCAGAAAGAAAATACTCTCTTACCAATAATACAGACTTTTCCTCCACAGCACTTGATAACATTTAGGATATCAAATACTAGCTCCCCTCTAATGATTAACCTTGCAGTACTATGAGGAAGATGTGGAGTGCTGGCATCACTGAGCTTACTCTAGCCTTCAGTCTGGAATAAAACTTTCCCTAGTCTACACATCAAACAACCATCCTTTGTCCACAGCAGTGGTTCTCAACCCACAGGTCATGACCTCTTTGGAGGTTGAATGACAATTTCAGAGGGGTTGCCTGAGAACACAGGAAAACACAGATGTTTACATTATAATTTAAAACAGTAGCAAAATTACAATTATAAAGTAGCAATTAAAAATTGGCTGGGGGGGTCACCACAATATAAGGATTGTATTAGAAGGTCTCAGCATTAGGAAGGTTGAGAACCATTGCTCCAAGAGTAGTCACTATGTCCTAGTCAAGGGCCAAAAGATGGCTTTGAGAATAAGGAAGAAAACATGTAGGCAAGTAATAACAAAGATGATATTAAGACAAAACAATATCAACACATACAACTTAGTGTTACAGGGCAGAAAGTTGCACTAGAACCATAACCACTGTTCACATCTGAAAAATGAGTCCCCCATAGCAGGCTATGGTGTCCAACTCACTCTTCTAAAACTATGCCCATGTAAACACAGTAACAACTTTCTGAAACTAACGGCAATCCTTCAGTACAGTCACCTTATACATAAGTTAGTTGGGCTTATTTCCAGAACTTGACCTTCTCTTTTGAATATAAAAGACAAATTTCAAGTAACAAACACTACCTTCACACTAAGCAAATGCCTTTAGCCTGCAGCTGGTCTGCACTTTGCCAAAGTGACACACTATGAGGGTGTTAGTACTCCATGTCTCTGTGAGATATGCACAGGTCAACAACTTCACAACACTCTACAGTAACTGAAAAAACTAACAAGCTAAAATGTGTAAAATGAAAGTGATTTTTTTCTCTTCCAAGAGAGATCTTCCAAATCTCTTTTTGCTTTGTAATTGTACAAATAAAGGAAATTATAAAACCTGAGTGGCTTTTTATACAAAACATAAACTACACAGAGAAACCCTGTCTCAAAAAAAAAGTTTTAAAATTATTTATTTGCGTATTTGTGCCATGAATCCTTGTGTGGAGAACAGGACAATTTTAGAGTTCTGTCCTTTCACCAAGGGTTCTGGGACTGAACTCAGGAGCCAAACTTGCACAGGAAGCACATTTACCTGCTGAGCCCTCTCTGCTCCTCATCTCTGTTTTTTAATCCCCCTTAAGACAGGATTTCAAGGGCTGGAGAGATTGCTAAGCAGTTAAGAGCAGTGACTGCTCTTCCAGAGGTCCTAAGTTCAATCCGCAGCAACCACATGGTGGCTCACAACCATCTGTAATGAGATCTGATGCCCTCACACACATTAAATAAATAATTAAACAAACATTAAAAAAAAAAAAAAAAGGACAGGATTCAATATATAGCCACCTGAGTCATGTTACTGTAGGCATGTATCACCAAGTCTGACTGAAGAGAAGAGCAAACTGGGGTTGGCTTCAGAAGATAAGCATATATATAATTGGTTTTGTTCCTATTCTACTATATGGCAGAGTTAATGAGTAAGATCCCAGTGTAAAAGTAGTCTCTCACTGTGCCTAATTATTATTTTTTTTTTTTGGTCTTTTGCCTTTTGTTTTTCCAAGACAGGGTTTCTCTGTGTATCCCTGGCTGTCCTGGCACTCACTTTGTAGACCAGGCTGTCCTTGAACTCAGAAATCCGCCTGCCTCTGCCTCCCAAGGGCTGGGATGCCTAATATTAATATTTGTAATGTGGTGATATGATGTAGTTAACTACACAGCTCATACCTGACACTTACTAATGCAATTGCATAACCCCCACCTCCACACCCTCATAATGTTTTACACTGGCCACACTCACAGCTGTCCTGAGCCTCCAAATTGACAACTCACATGTCTTTACATCACAGAATTCATCTTGATCCTGGGATTGACTCCCAGACACCAGTTATTTTCTTTGGGCAACTATCACTATAAAGGTTAACGTTATGTTGTTTCATTATTGGAATGACAGATGAGAATTCATAGTACCACTATTTTAAAAAATTCAAACTTTGCATTAGGCCATTTTATTAATTTTGTTTGTTTTGAGACAGGATCTCAACTACATAACTCTAGTTTGACTCAAATTTACTATGTAGACCATACTATCTTTGGACTCATAGAGATCTGCTGGCCTCTACTTCCCCAAAGTTAGGAGTCAAGATGTGTGTGATCATATCTGGCCAAATTAATTCATCTTTAGTTTCATTTTATTTTACATATATTTGCTAGCATATATGCCTGTGCATCATGGCCTTGGAGGCAGGAAGTGGGCACTGGATCATCTGGCATTGGAGTCACAGGTTGGGGCCACCTGGCATGGGTCTTGAGATCTGAACTTGGGTCATTTTAAAGAGTAGACTATACTCTGCTAAGCCATCTCTCCAGCCCCATTTTAGACTATTTTAACTCAACAAAATCAACTTGTAAAAATTCTGGGATTTAACTTAGAAACAATACCAAGCTTTCAATGACTCCAGTTCTAAAAGATCTGACAATTCACCTCACCCCAGTGTTCCTGTGTGTATGCAGTGCATATACATGTGCTCAGAGGCACACACATAAAAAATAAAATCAAGCCAGGGCTAGACAGAGAAACCCTGTCTCAAAAAACCAAAATAAATAAATAAATAAATAAATAAATGAATAAATCAAATCAACATTTTAAAAATAGAAAACAAATAATTAGTACCAAATAAGTGATTTATAACTTTTAAAGCCTAGTAAATAAAATAACCCTATTCTCTGGTACCTCATCACCCCACACCCTGCCCCCAGCATCAGGAATCAATCATTGATTGGATGTAGACTATAATATCAAGTTCTTTTAAATGTAGTTTATAATTCCTTCTGAGTTGGACATGGTATAATCTTAGCACCCAGGAGAATAGAGCAGGAAGATAACAAGTCTAGGGGTAGCCTGGGCCACACAGTGAATTCAGGAGCCAGAGAGAGCAAATGCTTGTCTTTCTATACAATATAGGCAGACTTGTAGTATCTCCTTTTTGCCCCTTACCCACCAACTCCAGCCTCTCCTACAGGGAAAGACAGTCACACATTGATTTATCTGAAGCTTCTCCTGTATTATTATAATTCAGAGCAGCTTTTCATATAGCAATCTCAGGTTCTTGCTACTGATTCTCGAATTCACTCCCACACGTATGTCGCTTCTGCTCCCAGGCAGAACAACAGCTCAGCAAAGCAGTGCTGAGCACAGTACTGACCACCATGATTGCTCCTTCCATGCCTCTGATAAAATGGGGTTTGTCTAGAAGGCTGTGACACCTTCGTTCTGAACACAGTAGCATATGTGCTTTGGCCACTCACACCTAGCTACTAAAGAATCACAAGTGCAGCCAGAAACTTGGGACAACTACATATGTTTAACACATTTATGGTAGACAGATCTCTGAGTTTGAGGTTAGCCTTGTCTACAGAGTGAGTTCCAGGGCTGCACAGAGAAACTCTGTTTAAAAAAAAAAGTATTCTTGCTTTAGAGCAGTGATCCCACAACATACATATAAGACATTTACAACTCATAACAGTTGCAAAATTACAGTTATGAAATAGCAATAAAACAATTCTATTGTTGGGATCACCACAACATGAAAAACTGTATTAAAAGGTTGCAGCACGCTGGAGAGATGGCTCAGCGGTTAAGGGCACTGACTGCTCTTTCAAAGGTCCTGAGTTAAAGCCGGGCGTGGTGGCGCACGCCTTTAATCCCAGCACTCGGGAGGCAGAGGCAGGCGGATTTCTGAGTTCGAGGCCAGCCTGGTCTACAAAGTGAGTTCCAGGACAGCCAGGGCTA
>CACVCL010034613.1:0-28960 GCA_902729485.2 Mus minutoides
TGCTTTAAACCTTTTTTTTTTTAAGTCCTAAGTCCCATGGAGTTCTATGTACTCAAAATGTTGCTCAGCCTCTACCCAGTCTACCTGGATGATGTTCTCTCTCAAACTGCGAATCTGTAACTATTAAGCATTAAGTGCACACACACACACTGACCCCAGCAAGTTCCGTTCTCCATTCTCCCTTGTGCTTAAAAGAAGCTGCCCTGGAGTTTCAGTGCTATTATCAGAAAGCAGCAGACAGAAAGGGCAGTTAAAAGCACAAGAAAGTAAATAACATGGTAATAAATAGGCAAAATAAAATAAAATAAACAAACAAACAAATAAATAAAGGGCATTTGTTCATAAAGTCAGAGCTGAATGAATGGCTCAGGCCTTGCCCTGCCCGGTCCTGCCCTGTCCTGCCCAGGCTCAGAGGGAATCTGTGTAGCTGGCAAAAGCCTCTGTCGTTATTATTATTATTTTGCTGGCAATCTGAAACATGTATTCGAGCTCACTTCCTGGGCCTAGTGAGATGTCCTGCAGGATGCTAATCCCTTGCCTTAATCTGAAGCACTTGAGAATAATCTGAAGTAAAAGGCTTGAAACAAAGAGCAAGCCCTTCTGCTTCAAGTATTAATTATCTATGAAAGGGGCTACATTTAGCTATATACATCGCTAAATTATATGCCTCAAACTCCTATGAGAAACTAAAGATAAGAGAAATTAGGTACTATGCCATCTTTGTCATCGACTTAGAAGAGGCAAAATTGAGATTTGAACTCAGGTTTATTTGACTCTCCAGTCTGAGCTCACAAGAGATTGAAAAAAAAAAAATCACAGGATCAATTTCCTCTGAGGTATATAGCAGCATGTATTATGATAATTATAACATCGCAAAGAATTCTATGTAGAAAAATGAATATTCCAGACAAATCTGACTTTAGAGGACCAGAACATCTCAGGGTATCTGTTTGTGTCTGGTTTTCCTTAATCTTTAATGATGGGCAAATCTAGTACATTAAGGAAGCCCACTTTTTTTTTTCCTCAAGAGATATAGATGCCTCTTAAAAAATTGATGAAAACGCATTAACTTTTCAAGCTGCTGAGCTGCATTTTAGTTCACTGAGGCAGTAAATTGGGTGTATACTGTGCAGGAACGGTGGTGACCTAAAAATAAATATTTGATTCAAGCCACCATATTCTCTTGGGGTGCGGGGGGCAGGGAGCAATGAATTAAAATTCTAAAGACTCCTCAGCTTCCCAAACAGGAGGAGGAACTCTGTGGCCTGGAAGCGTCTTCTGCCCCTTCTGCTGCGTTTGTTCAGCTCTTTAAGAGTTCACCCCATTCGATCTTGTGGCTCCTAAAGCCAAGGGTGAAAGTTTGATCCCTGCAGAGGCCACTTAAATTCAGAGAACAAAAAGCACCATTCTCTGCCCTAGACTCTACCCCAGATCCCTGCCAGGTGTCTGCCCTCTGGTCAAAATGAGACGCTGGCAAAGGGGTGCTAGCCTGTGACAGTATGGGAACACAACAAAGGACGCCCCTCTACATGCCACTAGCTCTTTGTGTGCTCACAGGACCTGACATCATTCGCGGAGAACACAGATTGCACTTTACTTTCAGCCCTGGAAGTCTGAGTCAAACTGAAATAATGCTCCAGTGCCACTTACAAAAATCCATTATCTACTCTGCCTAAGTACAGAGACCGGCCTCCTCGCTGACAGGATCCCGTTGGCAATAACAACAACAAAAAAGCAGCACTCAGTCTTTAGTCTGTATCTCTGTAATAGAAAATAGCGATACTTATAAGCTGAAATTAAGCACAGTTTTTATGTTAGTCAAAGACATTAAGCTATCAAAAGTGAATCCGTGCACACAGAAACATCACAGGACTGGTTTGTTAATATGTTCTGACAAATAAGCCTTGAAAACAAGCTTCTCAAATTACTGATGCAACTTTTTAAGCAGGGTCACAAACTCAGCTTTCTTTAAATTAAGTCAGCTCTTCCTAATTTCTACTTCTCTAATTACCCAGCACTTAACACATATTTTTTTACCTCAAATATTTGTTTTAATAACAATTCAGCACTCCCAAGTCTTAAAGGATTAACATTTTCTATTTTAAACACAAAATCTAAATTAAAAAATTACTAACTTAAATGATAGCAAGAGTTTTTACAGAGATGAATAAGCTTTAAGTACAGTTTATATTAGTACACAGACTTCAATTTATCAAATGTCACATATATCTTTCATGATTTGGGGATTTATTTCATTTATGAAGTAGTCAAATGAATCAGCTTGCCCTCGACTGTAACAAAATACTGCTTGGTGACTTGTGACAGACAGGGTTTTAACCTCTGACAGCGAGATTCATTGTGGAGCAGGAGCCAATCATAGATCCTTACGACATTTGTCTCCTCTAACTTGGAATATAAAAAGCCACTTGGAATACAGTATACAGGACTCACTGGCGTGGCAGGTTGTCTCTCGGACGGTACATGCACTAATATTTCACTTGGCGTTACTCAAAAGCAAAGAGAAGAGATAAGAACAAGGGGGAAAAAAAGATTGTGCTGATTTTAAAATGATACAAAAACTGCAAATGTATGTTTATATTTACCTGTTTATGCTGATTGCTGCTGGCCCCGTGGATCTAAATGAGGGCAGTGAGAGAGAAGAAAATGTGGAAAAAGAGGGGCTGTGTAATGCATGTGCGTGGAGACAAAACACGAGGTACTCCAGAATAGAAGCCATAAAAATCCAAATCCTCAGTAAACTCCGCCTGGAAACAGCTCCTAACATCAGCAAAGATGCTATAAGACAACTTCTGCCAAGAGCGCCTCCGCTCCGGGAATTGATCGATCAGTACGACGTCCAGAGGGATGACAGCAGTGACGGCTCTTTGGAAGATGACGATTATCACGCTACCACGGAAACAATCATTACCATGCCTACAGAGTGTAAGTATCTGTTAAGTATATCAACAGTTCTGCTGACTGCTGTCCTAGTGTTTATGAGAAACAGATCTATTTTCAGGCTTTTAACAAGCTGTTGGCTTATATGTAAGTAGGAGAGAAAGGAGATTTTTTTTTTTTCAAGATTTCCTGAGAAACATGCCGACAATGAAATCTGTCTTGCCTGTTTCCTGGTAGTGCCAAATAGCTCAAAGTTAATATGCTGGCTCAGCTTTAATAGTATTTAATTTTATGCGGAAAATGTAGAATGCTTGTGTGTTGAGTGTCACACTGTAAGGTAAGGACTGTGAGATTCCATAGGCAAGGTTAAAGCATGTGAAACTTAAAATTACATTTGTCTAACGTGTGCACTAGTCCCCCCCCCCCCCACACACACACTAAAGAGAGAACTCTGCTGGATGTTTATTTGAACACTGTTCCACAGTTAGAGTGCTCTCTGTTATTTAAAACTGACAGTCTCAAGAGCTTCTATGCTCTTTACAGGCTAGAATATTAATTGTGAAAGCCTACTGCACTGGAAAGTTAAAGAAGTTAAATATTAAATGCATTACCATGAGCCACGATGAAACAGGCATAGCAAAATAATACTCAGGACCGAGTATCAGAAAACACTCAGGAAATGAGCATTTATCGGGAGGTCACGGTGTGAATGTTCCTGTGCTCCTTCATAGCACTGCGCTGAGAGCGTCTGGCTGTGAATGTCTAGGCAGGAACAGTGATCGATAACCCTCTAAAAGATTTAATTCTTTATGAGAGGGAGGGGGAGGACTCTTACCTATAACTGCCGCATTGCTTCTGGGAGATAATACATTTCAGGCAGCTCCTGTTTGAGTTCTCCGAAAAGCAAGTCAGTCAGGTAGCCTTAGAGAGCAAGCAGAACATGAAAGATTTCTGTGCCATGTGTCTGGGATCTTGCTTTAATACCATGCTTTAAACACTTAAAACCAGACACAAGAGAGTTTCAAACCAGCCCTTTCCTAAGTAATCAGGTTACAATACAGCAAATCATTTTCATTTATGACTCTTGGATCAAACAGTTCAGGAAAAAGTCTCCCTTATTTCCATGGGTTTTGGAAAAGCAATTGTTAGTGCTGAATTCGCAGTGAGAGGCTGGCCCCAAGGCCACTGCTTTCTGATTTTTTTAGATAGCTTGAACATGACCTCTGAGGTTTTTGCTAATTAGGTTTTTGTTGTTCCCTTGAATAGCTCTTCCAGAACCCAAGTGTCACAGATATATTATATTGTTTGCCATTTCTGAGGTTGGTTAAATTGCTCCCCGTGTCTTATCTCCAGGTAATTGAGGCCTGGGGGAAGGGTTCCTTCCTCCAGACTGACTGGTACAGCTGCTCAGTGAGTGTAACTGCTCAGATTCCCAAAGAATTCTAAGTGGACGTTCCGGCACGGTGTCTCTTAGTCTCTAATCATCATCACTTGAAAATTTCATGTGCTGTTCATGCTTTTGCAAAATATCCCTTAGGCCAGAGTTCTCTGGAAGGGGAGTAAAATCTCCATAAACAGGTGAAAATACAGATGTCAAAAAAAAAATTCTGAAAAGCTAGAGCAACTATTTTCTCTGACGTGAATGAAGTTCTGAATCATGAATGAAGTTCCACTTAATATTTTATCTTAAAAGACCATATACATACACACTACCCCAACAGCTGATGCTAAGGAGTGATTTTATTTGTGTTTTGATGGGGCCTGATGTCAGACGTTCTCTTCTTATTCCCTTGTAGCTGACTTTCTAATGCAAGCGGACGGAAAGCCCAAATGTTGCTTCTTTAAATTTAGTTCTAAAATACAGTACAACAAAGTAGTCAAAGCCCAGCTGTGGATATATCTAAGACCGGTCAAGACTCCTACGACAGTGTTTGTGCAAATCCTGAGACTCATCAAACCCATGAAAGACGGTACAAGGTATACTGGAATCCGATCTCTGAAACTTGACATGAGCCCAGGCACTGGTATTTGGCAGAGTATTGATGTGAAGACAGTGTTGCAAAATTGGCTCAAACAGCCTGAATCCAACTTAGGCATTGAAATCAAAGCTTTGGATGAGAATGGGCATGATCTTGCTGTAACCTTCCCAGGACCAGGAGAAGATGGGCTGGTAAGTGATAACTGAAAATAACATTCTAACAACCATGTTACATTTTTGTTCCGGATATGAGTCATAATAGTGAAAAAGAAATACCATTTTCTATGCTCATAAGGCAGACAAAGTATCTTACTCCAAAGGTAGGTCTGTACCCAAAACAGTAGGTGTCAATCTCATGTCCCATGAGGTACCCCTTGATGTTCTTACTTAGCATGAAGACCAAAAAACAAATACATCATGTTCTTAATTCTCCAAAGAGGTCCTTACTAGGAATTAGATGGAATGTCCTTTTCATTGTAAGTCACATAGTTATGTATAAACTATGAAGTCTCTATGTAACTGCAGATTCTGGTTTCTACCCAACAAATTAAAACCTTTCCCTCCCATTTTATTTGTTTCTTTCCTATGTTTTAATTTGAAAAATATTGGTTCCATATAAAGTAAAAATAATTAAAATTCTAATTAAAATACCCTTATATGTATAGATATACTTGATTAAATATATTATACTCAACACTTCTAGTAAATACATGCAGTACTTACAGAATGTTGAAGCCATGAGATAGATAGATAGATAGATAGATAGATAGATAGATAGATAGATTACTTTGTGAAATATTGCCAATAAAACTGTAATTTCTAACCAAGCTCACCTTTGCCCCCTAGCTTATCTTTGGACTCCTTTAGCACACTTGCATAGGAATTTACTTAGGCATCACCAATTAATTAAATAGTGAGTCAGTGATATGACAAGACCTCATATATTATAAAAATTAATAAAAAAATATTTAATCCTCCAAAACCTGAGTTACTGTTCTATGTTACTTTTATTTATTTATTCTGCTTTCAAAAACTTAATGTGAACATATGGTTATTTTCATCCACTGTCATATTTTACACCAAAATATTGTACTTAGAAATAATAAGCCTGGTTACCTTTTAACCTTTTGATTAAACTTGGGAATATATAGTCTGGGAATCAGATCTGTTGTGAGTGAAACATCATTTGAAGTGCTACGATTTCCTAAATGATCTATTTTCTTTATATATGCTACTTAAACACTACACTCTACAAATTATGTTCTCTTTGACAATATAGTCTCATGGTAAAAGATAAAATTGCTACCAACTATTTAAGAGCATTATTTCTCATAGATAGTATTTTAATTACCAAGGTTGCTAACAGGTTTTAATTATTTACAAGGTGGTTAGTATGATATTCTTTAGTTTTCCCTCTAAAAGGAAATGCTCTTAAATGCACTGGGAGACTGAAGCTGTCATAGTGCATGCAAATTCTTCTCTCTTCCTCTTCCTCTGTTCCTTCTGCTGTGGTCCTGAGGATTGACCCAGAACCTTGCACATGAGGGACAAACCCTGTTCCACCAAGCACCATTCACTCCCAGTTCATCACTTCTTTGCTCCTTTAAGGATTCTCTTTCCACACACTATACACACAGTCACTGTTACCATGCTAATTTCTCTCTTCCCACTGTAATCCATATAGTGCTAAGAAGGAGCTACTTTGCTCTGACTTTAATATGCACATTTCTTTCAGAAAAGACCTAGGGGAGACCAGATGAGTACCTATCCATCCAAGAGCCATTAGTCATTTGCAATCAACAATGATGGCAAGAGACGCTCAGGCCTCTCACCGACCCGCCCACCTTCCCTCTCTTCCATCTTATACATATTTCCCAAGCATCTGTTCTGCTATTATGTGCTATTATGTCTGATAATAGTATGAAAAGAAACAAAACTCTAAAGGACACAAAAGGAATGACCACAGGAAATGCCTGATGCTGTTAGAGTCTTTAGGGCCATGAAAGGAAAAATGAAGTTTAGTGTATATAAAAATTCCTTAATACTGCAATTCTTTAAAAAAAAAAAAAGCATATTGATGGTTTTTTTTTCTAATAATGATTTTTAAGGTAGGAAGGATTTCAGGCTCCATTAACATAATTGTTCTTTCCTTTACACAGAATCCCTTTTTAGAAGTCAAAGTGACAGACACACCCAAGAGGTCCCGGAGAGACTTTGGGCTTGACTGTGATGAGCACTCTACAGAGTCCCGGTGCTGCCGCTACCCCCTCACGGTCGACTTTGAAGCCTTCGGCTGGGACTGGATTATCGCACCCAAAAGATATAAGGCCAATTACTGCTCAGGAGAGTGTGAATTTGTGTTTTTACAAAAATATCCGCATACTCATCTTGTGCACCAAGCAAACCCCAGAGGCTCAGCAGGCCCTTGCTGCACTCCGACAAAAATGTCTCCCATTAATATGCTATATTTTAATGGCAAAGAACAAATAATATATGGGAAAATTCCAGCCATGGTAGTAGACCGCTGTGGGTGCTCATGAGCTTTGCATTAGGTTCAAAACTTCCCAAGTCATGGAAGGTCTTCCCCTCAATTTCGAAACTGTGAATTCAAGTACCACAGGCTGTAGGCCTTGAGTATGCTATAGTAACTTAAGCACAAGCTACAGTGTATGAACAAAAAGAGAGAATAGATGCAATGGTTGGCATTTAACCATCAAAATAAACCATATTATAGGATGTTTTATGATTTCCAGAGTTTTTGAACTAGATGGAGATCAAATTACATTTATGTCCATATATGTATATTACAACTACAATCTAGGCAAGGAAGTGAGAGCACATCTCCTTGTGGTCTGCTGAGTTAGGAGGGTCTGATTAAAAGGTAAAGTCTTATTTCCTAACAGTTTCACTTAATATTTACAGAAGAATCTATATGTAGCCTTTGTAAAGTGTAGGATTGTTATCATTTAAAAACATCATGTACACTTATATTTGTATTGTATACTTGATAAGATAAAATTCCACAAAGTAGGAATGGGGCTTCACATATACATTCCCATTCCTATTATAATTGGACAATCCACCACGGTGCTAATGCAGTGCGGAACGGCTCCTACTGGGCTTCTCCATAGAACACTCTACAAAGTAAGACTCTCTCCCTTCCAGGTGCACCTCCACACAGCACTGAGTGTGCAATGCATTTTCTTTAAGGAAAGAAGAATCTTTTTTTTCTAGAGGTCAACTTTGATTCAATTCTCTAGCACAGCGGGAGTGACTGCTGCATCTTAAGAGGCAGCCAAACAGTATTCATTTTGATCTAAATTTCAAACTCACTGTCTGCCTTTATCACATGGCAATTTTGTGGTAAAATAATGGAAATGACTAGTTCTATCAATATTGTATAAAAGACTCTGAAACAATTACATTTATATAATATGTATACAATATTGTTTTGTAAATAAGTGTCTCCTTTTATATTTACTTTGGTATATTTTTACACTAATGAAATTTCACTAAACTACAAAGACATGTCATGTATCACAGAAAGGTGACTGCTTCTATTTCAAAGTGAATTAGCAGATTCAATAGTGGTCTTAAAACTCTGTATGTTAAGGTTAGATGGTTATATTACAATCATTTTATGTATTTTTTTACAATATCAACATTCACTTATGGATTCATGGTGGCTGTATCTATGAAAATGAAGTTTCAGTGGCTCCCGGTCAAATCTCAATTCCCCACCATTTAAAAAATTATAAGCATTACTAAACATACCAAAATGTATCTAAATTAATACAAATATGGTATCTCAATAACAGCTACTTTTATTTTATAATTTGACAATGAATACATTTCTTCATTTATTTACTTCAGTTTTATAAATTGGAACTTTGTTAATCAAATGTATTGTACTCATAGCTAAATGAAATTATTTCTTACATAAAATGTGTAGAAACTATAAATTAAAGTGTTTTCACATTTTTGAAAGGCATCAGTTTTATGTCATAATGATTAATTGTGGGTTTTTTAAATTTTATTTTATTATAAGTTTGTACAAAAGTTTGTACCAAAAAAAAAGTTAGTACAGAAATTTGATTTAGGGACTCTAGTTCTGAGTGAAATTCCCAATGAATTTGCTTTATATATACAAAAGCAAAGACTAGTGTCTTCTGTTCCATTTCTCTCTACCTTGAGCTAAAATCTATTTAATTTCATAGGGTCCATTTCAAATGCATTGCAATTGGCAGTGCTATATACTTCTAGGGCTACACACTCCACCGAAGTGACAGGGACATAGGAAACCACAGTCCTTCCCTAAAACTTAGTGAGACTGACACACTTTCCTGAGCACTGGGGCCACCAATTTTCAAACCTAATAGCAGAATGACTTAAATTACCAAGAAGTCATTGTGTACCACTGAGCAGGAGTATATGTAAGCCCTTCTGTACCGCTATGTAGGAGTATGTCTGAGCAATTTCTTCCTTCTACCTTTTCATCAGGTCAGGGATGTGGCCCTGCAGTGACTTAAGGTTAAAGGGGAGGTGACTAAAATTCTTTTATGCTACTATATCTGAGTGAATAATTTATAATTAGCACAGATAGAATTTTAGCATTTTCTATTTGTATATTAATCATAAGAAATTAACATCTAATTCCCAACACATTATATTTGTTCAATCATTCATCCTAACAGGAATTACTAAAATTGTGACATGATAAAAATCCATCAAAATAATCAAAAGTCCATTTTTAGAATATAAGACATGATTATTACCAATTTGACAAGTAGGAAATTAAACTTTAAGTGGTGATAGACAAGTCTTGGTTTGCCTGGAATGTGACAAAAGTTGAAATATCTTTTACATGGCTGTTGAGGTCTAAGACACACACTGCAAAACATCACAGGAAATGTCACCCCTTTCCTTCATCCTTGAGTGGAGTCCAAGCAATGAAATTGGTACTGAATTTAGTTGATTTCTGTCTAGATAGGGTTTGTAAAGACTTGGGGGAAAAGTACATTAGAATGGATGGTTTGCAGCAAATGTAGCTTTGTTGCCACTTAAAAATCTAAATAGGTAGAAAATTGAAATACAATTTACTACTGCATTACATATCAAAAATACTTCTGTGAGTAAGATACTCTCTGAAAAGTGCAGGGTGTTCTTGATTGTAGTATTTTTCCCCTATGAGGCTGTCCATTTATTCTGACAGACATAAAATGTATGTGTATCAGTGATATGCAAAGTTCACACCAGTCTTAACATTATACTCAGTGTTCTCGATACGGAAATGCATACTTGCAATGGAACAGACAAACACTCGTTGCTTTGTTGTTCCAGATTTCTGCGGCTTACTAAATTAAAGTGTAATATCGTTTATAATAGGGTAAGTTTTTAATTGCACCCACATCATATCCACATTTGCCCTAAAAACTCACCTCAGTACACTGTCCTTGTATTAATTTTATGTCCTCAATATAAACATAATAATACCTGTTAGAATGTATAGTAGCTTCAGATTTGCATCCTAAAGAGATTTATTGAAAGTTCCACTGTGAAAAGCAATTATCTGACTTGATTAATTTTAAAAGTAACTTTGAACCAAAAAATTTAAAAAGTTAATTTACTAACTTACCCTTTTGTTTTCCTAACCACTCCAGATCACCCTGTTCAAAACTTCCCTGAGTGTTGTGTTTTTCCTAGTATCTTGTAAAAAGGCCTTATTCACAACACAATTTGATTATGCGGTTTTGGCCTCAGATTCTGCACAGCGTTTTCCAGATCTGCTCCCAGGGACATTAAGTCTGGCTAAGTAGCTAAATGTCTCTTGGCTCTGTTCCTAGGAAACTCTGGATTTGGGCATTACCTTCAACTAGCCAAAACAACATATGAGCATAGGAAAATGTGGCTACATGATGTCATCAGTCCCTGACAATATTGTTACTGAGTTAAGAAGGTGGAACTCAAACGGAAAACAGTAGTTTTCTGAGTAGACTATAAAGGCCTGAGCGGAAAAAAATTCTGCATTGTTAGTAGAAACATTTAGAAGGTTACTGAGGCAACTGTCTAGTTCCATGACCCAAGAATATCTTTGTGAAAAGCTGCATACTTCTTCAGTATCTCAATAATGGAGTAAAGTATGTGGCTACCTGCCCCTTGGCCAAAAGATGATACTGGCAAATCCCAAGTTATCTGGACCTTGAACCTGGTCGGGTGTGATAGCCTAGAAATGCTAACAAAGAAGGGGAGCACCAAATTCCTTTTTTTTTCCAAGACAGGGTTTCTCTGTGTAGCCCTGGCTGTCCTGGAACTCACTCTGTAGACCAGGCTGGCCTCGAACTCAGAAATTCGTCTGCCTCTGCCTCCCGAGTGCTGGGATTAAAGGCGTGCACCACCATGCCCGGCACATTCCAACTCCTACTTGCAGTTATGTGTTGGCAGCCAGGGAAATTGTTCCCAAGTCTGGAATATACCAAGAGCTGTGACTTGGAGTGAACAAACACTGAGTTCCAGAGTCAAAATTCAAGGTAAGTTGCACAGGGTAGCCAGCTACCTTTCCACTCACTCATAGGATATGATGCTTCCCTATCATCAAAGCAAACTACACCTAGCAAGAGACTAATGGGAGGAAGATATTTGGTGCTGAAGGGCCAGGAAAGTTGCCTCCGTTACAGAGGTGTGGACACTGGACAGTCAGCTCTTTCCAGCCTGAGCAGAAGTTTGACCCAAACTTCTGGACTTAGCCCAAACAAAACAAACCAAGGTCACTTCAGGGAAAGATCTGTCACAGAGACTGGAATTTGGCCATATATAGTGACACAGCCTTATCTGGTATGTTATCTTGTTAGTGTGCTTGGACCTCATGTATCTTGTTCAACTTAGCAGAAATAAACTGCTTATAGACAGTGTTTTGGGCAAAACATTGGAATGTGAGCTTATAAGAGAAATACATATTATTTCCATTTTCAAAATCAGCAGGTTGAAGCTCAAAAAGATTCATAACTAAAAAGTGACAGATAGTGACCAACTCAGGATGTGTTTACTTGATGGGCTAAATGCAAATACGACTATAGCAGGACAATTTTTCAAACACTGTCTCTTTCCTCAATCTTTACCCCAATCTAAAGAAGAGGTATAGTGCGCTTGTTTTTTCTTACATCCAGCTCAGCCTATGTGTTGAGTATTTAAAAAAACAAAATAAAACAAAAAACACAACAACAACAACAAAAAAACTCCTACCAGTGTCTGAAGCATCTTTCTTTCTAGCAAATTCTCAGCTCTGATCTTGAGATCTTTACATGGGCATGAGCTACTCTTTGACTCAGTCTGCTTATCATGCCTTTAGATTTGGTAACTAAAGCCTTAGCTCAAAGTTAAAAGCTAAACATGATACATTTTCCTTCTTTCTGATTCTGGTTAGACAAGGACTTCCTGGAATCATAATTTAGCAAATGATGAGGGGTTTTTTGTCAACAGATGCATTAAAATGTAATGTTAATATCTAGTTCTATATGTAACAATGATTAGAAATGACAGCTCTATGCACTGCCTATAAAAGGGCTCTGACCAAAGGAGCTAGAGAAAGTACCCAAGGAGCTGAAGGGGTCTCTAACCCTATAGGTGGAAGAATAACATGAACTAACTAGTTCCCCCTGTGCTCATGTCTCTAGCTGCATATATGGAAGAAGATGGCCTAGTTGGCCATCATTGAGAAGAGAGGCCCCTTGGTCATGCAAACTTTATATGCCCCAGTACAGGGGAAAGCCAGGGCCAAGATGTGGGAGTGGGTGGGTAAGGGAGCAGGGCCGGGAGGGGGGAGGGTATAGAGAACTTTCTGGAAAACACTTGAAATGTAAATGAAGAAAATATCTAATAAAAGTTGGGGAAAAAAGTTACAGGAAAAAAATATGAAGTCGACTTTTTTTTTTCTTTTCTTATCTTCCTGACAGAAATTAAGCCTGTCTTTGTATATTTGACAGTGGTGATTCATTTGGCTAATTAGAAATCATGAGCTAAGTTGGGTCTTTAATTTTAATAAGAATATATTGAAAGTAACTGTTGAAACAAAATCAGTTTAGAACCACTGTGTTGTTTATATCCAGGGACTGACATGTGTTTGAGAGTGTATACAAACATAGCCCTTTGCCTTATATATCATACAATGTATGTAGCCAAACTCCTGGAAAATCATAGCCTTTGTACTCTTCGTATTCTTTTTTTTTTTTTTAATCATTCAAAGATCTGTTTATTTTTATTTAAAAAAAAAAACAAAAAGGGCCCTGACCAGACAAGTGCTTCCAATTTGTTACGTTAAATTAAGAAAAATTTTGCCTGAGGCTGCCTCTGGTGTGTCTATGTAATTAAAGTGGACATTAACTAAGTATGTTAAGAAACTAGAAGCCTCTAATAGCTGACTGTGAGCATCCACTTCTGTGTTTGCCAGGCACTGGCATAGCCTCACACGAAACAGCTTTATCAGGGCCCTTTCAGCAATATCTTGCTGATGTATGCAATAGTGTCTGCGTTTGGTGGCTGATTATGGGATGGATCCCTGGCTGCAGCAGTCACTGGTTGGTCTGTCCTTTTGTCTCAGCTCCACACTTGATCTCTGTAACTCCTTCAATGTGTACTTTGTTCCTAATTCTAAGAAGAGACAAAGTGTCCACACTTTGGTCTTCATTCTTCTTGAGTTTCATGTGTTCAGTAAATTGTATCTTGGGTAATCTAGGTTTCTGGGCTAATATTCACTTATCAGTGAGTACATGTTATATGAGTTCTTTTGTGATTGGATTACCTCACTCAGGATGATACCCTCCAGATCCATCCATTTGCCTAGAAATTTCATAAATTCATTGTTTTTAATAGCTGTGTAGTACTCCATTGTGTAAATGTACCACATTTTCTGTATCCATTCCTCTGTTAAGGGACACCTGGGTTCTTTCCAGCTTCTGGCTATTATAAATAGGGTTTCCAAGGGAGGAGCTAGAGAAAGTACCCAAGGAGCTGGGAACACAGGGTTCCCAAGGGAAGAGCTAGAGAAAGTACCCAAGGAGCTTGAGAACACAGGGTTCCCAAGGGAGGAGCTAGAGAAAGTACCCAAGGAGCTGAAGGGGTCTCCAACCCTATAGGTGGAACAACAATATGAACTAACCAGTACCCCCAGAACTCATGTCTCTAGCTGCATATGTAGCAGAAGATGGCCTAGTTGGCCATCATTGGGAAGAGAGGCCCCTTGGTCATACAAACTTTATATGGCCTAGTACAGGGGAATGCCATGGCCAAGATGTGGGAGTGGGTGGTTAGGGGAGCAGGGTGGGGCATGGGGGAGGGTATAGGAAACTTTCAGGATAGCATTTGAAATGTAAATGAAGAAAATATCTAATAAAAATTGGAAAAAAAAAGAAACTAGAAGCCTAAATCAAGGTATATATTGTAGTCAATGGTGCTAACTGATCAGACCATGCACAAATATTGTAAAGATAAAACTGGGATCAATCAAGCCCCTGCGTCATTTCCTTTTTCTATTGTAAGTCCCCACTGCCCACATTCACAGCTCCACATGACACTCTTCTGGTGGTGGGGCCTGCCTGATGGGCTAAAGTCTGTTAAATTTGTCCAAAGTTGGTCTTCCTCTTGATTTTGCTCCTACAATGTTATATAAAGAAAGCAATTAAAAACATTTAGATATGAAAACATAGTTATACACTATTTTTATATTTTAATCATTATTATATGTGTATGAGTGCTTTGCCTGCATATGTATACCTATGCAACAAGTGTATGCCTGGCACCAGGAAGCCAGAAGAGGAAGTTGGAATCCTGAGGACTGGAGTCAGAGAAGAGCATGTGCTGCCATTTGAGTGCTTCAAATGGTCTTCTGTAGGAACAGCTAATGTCTTAATTGCTGAGCCATTTACCTAGCTATTACATGTTATTTTTAAAATTGGAACTAGGTAACATATTCCAAATATAAAGAAAACATTATAAAATATTTTAGTAATATTCAAATTTATACACATCATATGTGTGTAAGCATACATACATATATATACATATGTGTGTGTGTGTGTGTGTATGTATGTATGTATATTATAATGTATTTATTTAGAATAGTTTTGGTTGTCAATAACTCCCAATTCAAAACAGTCTTCAACAATGCAGAAATGTATTATCTCTTGTCAGTCCAGAAGGAAGATAGCTCTGGGCAGTAACCAGTAGCTCAATAATTTTAATGATGACCAAGATTCTTTCCACTTCTTCTTCCTGACATACTCATTGTGCTTTGCTTGGCCCTTGGGCTGTTGCTACAAGATGACTGTGGCAGTTTATACAATGTCCACTTATCAGTGAATATTTTCAGTATTAATGTAAGAGGCCGGTCACTTCCTACCACTGCCCTTTCCCTCCTTTCCACCCACTAATCAACACTGTCATCTTCCTCCTCCCAAATAATTTCCCTTCTATTTCTGTTTTTAAAAAGAAATCTAGGTCTGGGTATGGTGGCATATGCTCTTAATCCCAGCACTTATGAGGCAGAGCCTACGAGTTTTAGCCAGCCAAGTCTACAAAGTCAGCCCAGGACAGCCAGGGTTTGTCTGTCTCAGGGAAAGTAAATAAGTAAACAAACAAACAAACAAATCCAGATTCTTCTCATGAGAGAAAAATCCACAATATTTATCAAATCTGATTATTTTTACTTAACATGTGTTTTCCAGCAATTTTCCTACAACTGACATAATTTTATTTTTATATATGGCAAATACAACTCCATTTTGCATATATTCATATTTTATATATCCAAGCTAATTCTCATAACTTTGCTGTTCTTGGTATAGTGCTGTAATAAATATGGGTGTGCAGGTGTCTCTGTAGCATGCTGGCTCATGCTTCTTAAGGTATATACATCCTTAGTAGCATAGCCAGATCTTATGGTTGTTTAGTAGTTTTTCAAAGCTGAAGTAATTTGCACTCCATGTAGTAATGTATAAGGGTCCTCTTTTCCCCACAGTCTCATTACAATTTGTCCATTGATTTTATATCTGTGTTTTCTATTGCAGTGTTAGTGAATAAACACAGCCTATGTGTGCCAATCAAGCATGTTACCACTAAATCCTACTTCTCTACTTTCTTTGAAATAAAAATTTCCAAAAATATTATATGATATCACATAGATTGACCTGCTTGCCCCACTTTTTGCTATACTTAAAAAATTTAGGCTTACCTAAATTGTACCTTATGTTTTAATATTTATATGCCTTTGTATTTGCTATTAAAATCTTCATCTTATATTTGTGTGAATAGGAATCCATTTATTTTTCCGAAGATGACCATGTGGTAGTCACATTCCTACCTGTTCTCTGCTGTATCTAATGGCGAATTGTACTTAAAGGACTCTGACTTAACCATCACATGGATTCATAGATTCAGACAGTTATTTTCAGACTTAGGTCAGTTCTAGGAAGGACTAGGAGTTATGTTGAGATATAAGAACCATCAGTGTGGATGAGTATGTAAGCACATGTAAGCATATATGTTACAGAGTGTGTAGCTGGTCAGAGACACAGGTGTGTCCCTACTCACGTAGCTTTATTCCACCAAAATCTTCAGGGAGACCCCTATTGTATTCTAATTCTCCCTGGAGATGTGGATCACAAAGACAGATTATTTTCAGGAGGGGGTTCCCCACCACAACAGAAACTCTTTACCCGTGACCCCAGAGGACAGTGTTTTACACATCTCTGCTCAGAAGTCACATAGCCTCTCTCCTGAAACTCTCTAGCTGACTAACCCCACCTTTCAAAGTCGTAATTTCTCTACTCTATCCAAAGGGTGGAGATGAGCTTTCCTGTGAAATAACACATAAGGGATTTCTAATCTCTGTGCTACCACTTTTCATTCTTCAGTGAGTTCTCAACGTTACTGCATGATCTGGGGTAAGAGCAGAAGATCCAACCATTGCCTTCCCTCGAGGATTTCATAGTTGGATAAGAATCAGAACAACAAACAGAAAAGTAAACTCTTCAGTATAATGGGACAAATGACGCCCAGAGGCCGGTGCCTTGGCTTCCATATTACACAGACTATGTTGTAGAAGAAAGGAAGAAAGACAGTTCAGATCAAAGGAGAGCACAAGGAAGATCACAAGAGCATGTGATCATAAATGACTATAATAATGACCACAGGCACTTACTTTAAAAACGGAGTCAGCAGATTGAGACAATATGCCTAGAGGCTAAAAGCAAAATCAACTGAGTAGGCACATTGTAATTTTCAGGGACTGCCTAGAGGAGGAAGCAAAGAAGCCCCACAGTGGCTCTGGCAAAGAGCCACACAGCAAAAGGAAGGAGAACTTTAGAGAAAGCCAAGAGCAAGAGAACGAGTGTCAGACTTCAGATATGCCAATATTCAAAGGAAATAAAAGTACGCAAAAGTGTTATGCTTTCTGAGTAACTTAGATAAGAGGGGAGGCCACATGGCAGTGGGTCTTCAAGTGACATTCTGGGAAGGAAACGTGTATCACCTCATTAAGAGGATAATTATTCTTCCCATCTCATTCATCAGGCACTAAGTGAATCGACCTTTCGGACAGTTGTTTTCTTGGACAAAGAATTGATAGGCCCAGCTGAATTAACTCTTAAGGAAGGAAAAAAAAAAGCACGCAGCTCTCTAGTCTTTGGAGCAGACAAAAATGCCACGTCTCCATCAAGGGACAGAGGCATCCTATTATTTTGACCAGGACTTTGCCAGGAGTGGCAAAGCTGGCAACCCTTCCTAGTGTTATCAGAGAAATGAGAGGAAGGGTCCAAGAGGCAGAGCCTCCACTTCCAATGACCTCTAAGGCTCCTGTGACATTCCTATCTCAAGAGTGGAGATGCTAAAATCATTTAGAAACTGGCTGGAGTTAGAGAATAGATACAACCCATCCCATCATGAGAATCCAGAAATCCAATTTCAAAGCTACTCATCAGACTGGCCTTGTGTCTTCACTGGTGTTTTTGGCACAGCACCTCTGTGTAGGAGTGCTCATATGAGAAAGCCGAGTGCCATTCTGGCATTCCTGGCATCTGGCCAAGACCAAACCAAAAACATTCCCTAACTCTGGCCAAGGTCAAAATGCAACTTTTCATTTGGGGGTTTCTGTCCCTAAATGTATGTAGCCAATTTCTATTTCTTGTCCACCTCACGGAGGATGTGGGAGAGCAGTAGAATGGGGATAAATTAAAACAAAACATAACAACACATGCGTGTGAAAATGCCCAGATGAACCCATTACCTGGATTCCAAGCTGTAAGAAGTCAGGAAGAGCCAGAGAACTATCTGGAAGGCTACAAGAGTTAGTCACCCTCCCTACTCCATATTCTTCTATAAATGCAGATGAGAGAGGAGACAGGACTTTTGTGAGATACTAGTCACAAAAAAAAAAATCCAAAACCCAAAACCTCTAGTTTATTCTTAATGGTATTAAAATTAAGCAACAAAATTTCCCAATCTATGGTTCTAAATGTGGGTATGAGCAGTGTCACCTTCATTAATATTGTGGTACATCAAATCTCTAGAACTCTTCCACCTAAAGGTCTAATTGTCAGATTATTTTTATCAGCAGGCTTATAAGAGAACTTAAAAAGTAGTATGTGATCTACCTAAAGAAAATAGCAAGCTTGCTGTTTCATTAGTTTGAGATTTGAGTTCAGTCTGGTAGACATGGTAGCACTGTGGATCCTAAGAGCTGTCAGCTCCGATCTGGCTGGCAAAGTAGGCAGTAGATGATCTGTGTCTCTTGCAACGCCAACTATGGTCTTCACAGCTCCTTTCTGCTATTCTTGACTGGCCTATTACAAGCTAGAGGCACTCTTTCTATCTTAGCTATGGAACCTGTTCTTGAAATACAACCCAGGCCACTCACTGTATTTTAGTATCTGGATTGTCTGTGTCTCCCCATCTGAAATTTCCAATACTTGAAAGTTTAGAAAGAAAGTGCAGCTGTTCTTCTGTGCACCCTGCATAGCATTTCTCCCCCAAGTTCTGTCCTCAGGTTGACTCGGCTTTCTAGGATTATGACCAGACTGTGATGCAAATGCAGACTGTGTTTAAAGTGAATATTTTTCATGGGATTGTGTTCATCATTCAACCTGTTTATCTATGGCAAAGATCAATTCAGGTTTTATAAAGTTCAAAGAAACCAAGTTCCAGAGGTAGGCTTCAAGGATGCTCTTGTGACTTCCCTCCAGGTCATCACTATCAAAAAACCATTTGGTTGGTTTTATGAGAGGGAGACTCCAGATCTCTTAACTTATAGTTTGTTTAGTTGTCCAAGTATCAGATATGGTTATATCTTTTTAATAACTTGCCAAATTTTTCTTACTAGTGTATGGACTAGTGTCTATTCATTTATACCACACATCCAAACAGTGCGTCTACCTTGCTTAAAGAGGTTGTGTCCTTGGTCTCCTAATCTTGATCTGCTTGACCG
This sequence comes from Mus minutoides, assembly GCA_902729485.2. Taxonomy (NCBI): domain Eukaryota; kingdom Metazoa; phylum Chordata; class Mammalia; order Rodentia; family Muridae; genus Mus; species Mus minutoides. The sequence goes on from CACVCL010034613.1 coordinate 19,347, forward strand.
AGAATTCTTGAGTCTCCTCTGTTCTGCTCAAGGGGCACACTGAATAGCTAAAGTCATGGTAGTAGAAAGGGAATTCTTTTTTTTTTCTTTCTTCTTTTATTAGATATTTTCTTTATTTACATTTCGAATGTTATCTCCTTTCCTAGTTTCCCCTTCAAAAATCCTCTATCCCCTCCCCCTCTCCCTGCTCACCAACCCACCCACTCCTGCTTCCTGACCCTGGCATTTCCCTCCCTATACTGGGGCATAGAACCTTCACAGGTCCAAGGGCCTCTCCTCAGAAAGGGAATTATTAATTACAGTATACACATCTATATCATAGAAAACAACTTAAAAAGTGCCTTTAGTCTTTTTAGTATACTCAAAAACATACCACCAAATTAAAATCAAGACCTCTCAAAATTATGAGTTAAATCATATTGCCATGCTGTCATTTTTTTAACTTAATCATATTATTTCACCACATTAGTAGATAATATGTCTAAGATGCCACTTTTTAATACTTCTGCTCAAGAATATTTAATATTCATAATACTTTTATTTACTTTTCTTTTTATTTAAAATTTCCATACAATATAGTTAAATCATACTTTTCCCCTTGCCTACTCCTCCAAGGTCCTCCCTACATCCCTACCCACCTGACTTTATGCTCTTTCCGTCAGTGTATTTCAAGTTGCTCTACAAAGCTCACTGGTTCTGTGAGAGTTTAATTTAATCAAGAGAAACAAGTGAATCTTCTGGAATCTTCAATCTTGTAAGGCACAGGCTGACTTAAGCCTTGTCTTTCTTAAATCCAAACAGGCTGCACAGATTGAGTCAGCTGTACTGTGCCGTGGCCCATAGCCACATTGTGATTTTGGAAGCACATAGTTGGCAGGGCTACATGACCGTCTGTCCAAGAGAACCCTAGCCAGGACCTTGCCAGCAAGAAGTAGCAAGATGTCTTGAGAGTTGCCTCAGTGAGTCTTATTGCTTTGCGTAATAAAAATAACCAAGCAGTTTAGAACAAAGAATTATTTGTAGCATAAACTTGAAAGTACTGAGATAAATTTTTATTAGTATAAAGATTCACATAGAATGTCTAAAACTTATTACTGAAAGAGTATACAATTTTGAGTTTGGTCATTTATTATTTAAAAAATTAAATAAATAAACATATCCGTCATATGACCTAGCAAGCCTACACTGGGTGTTCATACTCAAGGTAAATACATACATCTAAAATAAAATATTTTCAAATGTTCAGAATTGTTTCATTTATAATATTACCAAAAGAAAATACCATAAATGCTGTCTAAAGGTCGAGCACATGTTGAATACATAAATAAATTGTGAGATACCTACAAGACACAATTCAATTAAACGTTTTTAAAGGAATGAATTAAAAATATATGTAATATTATAGATGACTCTCAGAAAAAGGCTTGAAAAGTAGAATTAATACAAAAAAAAGGATATATGTGGTCAGAACTCACTTATTAAATGACATAGAAACATCAGAACTCTTCCATGATATCAGCAGGCACTGTGCAGGCTGCTGTGGAAGAGATAGAAATGGTTTTCCTCAGCGCCAATCCCTGCATTCCACACTGGAAGGCAAGATGTACCAAGTATGGCAATAGTGGTATGACTCTTTGGAGAGAACAAACTGCATTCTTACCAGATTTGAGGACTGCTCCACAGAAAGGAATTTGTGCCAGGTGTGGTAAAACTAGTCAAAGGCCGGTGTCTGGGAAGGTCATTAACATTTTGCTCTTATAGAAATGCCTCCTCCATATTTATGTTTGTTCTTGTGGATTTTTACTTCTCTCAGATTTGGTCAGAGAAACATTTTTTTTCTTGTGGCAATGGGCAACAATTAATATAGAGACTCATAATTGGTTAAAATGAGTGGGAATGGCCTGCCCTAAAAGAGACATACTCTCCCACGCCAAGGCTCAGGGCACACCATGGGAGAGGGGTGGAAAGAATCTAAGAGCTCAAGGATAGAGCGAAATGCTATGAATCACTGTCATCTGGAGAAGACAAGGCCATGGTACTCACGAACTCATAGCAGCTTGGATACCTGCTCAGGGATTGATCAGATCAAGCCAGTTAAAATTTCAGAATGGATGGATGCTGACAGATCACAGACTATGGAGCCCTGGACAATGGATATTTGCTCCAGAACAGTCATTTCTCTTTGGGGATGTGGCACAGGAAGATTGCTTATTCTCTAGTGAATGGCCCCATACTTATGCCCATATTGGCAACGTATTAAATTGACTCAGTTATTTAATGAAGAAGAAGAGGAATAGGAGGAAAAAGCAGGGGGGGGGGAACACAAGAAAAGGCCACAAAGTTGGGAGGAGTTATGTCAGGGAGGGCATGTCCTGGAGGATTTGGAGAATGGATTAAATATGGTCAAAATTCATTTTTTTTATGTATGAAGTACTCAAAGGCTGCATAAAAATGTTACACTAAAAATTAAGGAAGTTGGTGACTCCCAGGGGAGTGACCAGGGTGGGCAGGGAAAATAGACTACAAAGTAATACTATTGGGAAAATAACTGGTGGTTCTCGAGGTTGAACTCACTCGTCCCACCCAAACCCCCCAACCCCGACACACCAAGTGAAGCTTTTCAACGGAGCTATACCTCCATTCCAGTATAAGGAAAACTTGTAGAAATTGAGTATTTTAGAAGTTGCTCCAACTTTATCTTTACAATTATAAGGGGTGTACCATACTTTATATAAGGAAAACCTCTGCCTTACTAGTGTGGACCAGGCATGATGGGTTAGAGAACAGAAGGAACAAAACTGTGTGTGGGTGATAATGCTTAAACCGGGACCATAGGTCAATGAGGAGCTACTGAGTTACTCCTGTACATTTTAAAAATATGTTTAAACTTGATTTAGTTGAAATACTTTCTGCACAATACACTTACAGGCATGATCCATCCAGTCTGAACTTTCCCCAGATTAAAATATAAACTTTATGGAATGTTCATAAATGTAGTAACTTTCAAAAGTCCATGCATTAATTTTCAGTGTGTTTGTAGGAACCAGTAATAATTAAAGCTGCCTTTAAATGAATAGCTGAGTTTGAAGACAAACGGTCTGTGTAAATGGCTGAGGCTACTTCCAGATGTCATAAGTTATTAACAAAAATCCCAGAGCCAGAAGTAGGGCTACTTCCCTAAATGTGGGGTTGGTCAGGGAGGCCCCAAGATCCTCTAAACAATACCATCAATTCTCCTTGTTGTTGGTTGCCCACCATAACTGAATGTGAGACACTGGTATTGAAGATACCACACATTGTGGTCACAAAACAGAGAAGTCAAGCTTTCTTATGGGATTTGAGGCCTGCTTTGTAGTGGAGAATTCGTGTCTGGTTCTAGAAATCTTTCAAAAATCTATGGCTGGGGAGGTCATAAGCATGATTTGGGAATTATCTACTATTATTTTGCTAAATGTGTCCCATCAAATTAATTATTCATATTTGTGTTTGTGTCCATAGGCAAGTACTGTTGTCAGCTTTGATCAGAGAAACTTCTTTCTGCAGAGGGCAGAACTAACTTCAGAGTCCCACCACTAAGCAAAGTGATGGGAATGAATGGCTGTTGAATGTTCAGCCATAAACAGGACGCCTATACCCCCCATCCAAATCTCAGGGAATAGTGCAGAAGAGGAGATGGAAAGGACTTAAAACCCAGTGCAGAAGGTAAGGAAAACTGCTTGCTGGGCATTGCATATCACAATACTCCTGAATTCGCAGCAGCTATGATTAGGTATACAAGACCATACAGAGACTACCCCACCACGGGGGATACATCCCATAAACAGTCATTAAACTCAGACACTATGGCATAGGACAGCTAGTGCCTACTTAAGGGACCCTGATATAGCTGTCTCGTACAGAAGTGGATGCTCATAATCATCTATAAGAGGGAACACATGGCCCACAATGGAGAAGCTAGAGATAGAACCCCAGGAGCTGAAGGGGTCTGCAACCCTAGAAGAGGATCAACAATATGAACTAACCAGAACCCTCAGAACCTGTGTCTCTAGCTCCATATGTAGCAGAAGATGGCCTAGTCAGTCATCATTGGGAAGAGAGGCCCCTTGGTACTGCAATCTTTATATGCCCCAATACAGGGGAACGCCAGGGCCAAGAAGTGGGAGTGGGTGGACAGGGGAGCAGAGATGGGGGAGGGGGAGGGGATTTTCGGAATAGCATTTGAAATATAAATTAAGAAAATATCTAATAAAAAATTGGAAAAAAAAAAGAACTACTTTGGCCCCCGTCATCATCCTGACATGCAGAAGTAAGGGGCACAAAAGACAGTTAATAAAGAGAGGGAGAAACATTTTCTTCTGTGGTGTAATTAATGGTACAGTGCCTATGGTAAATAACCCCTCACCCATGCTTTTGTAGGCAACCCCAGTGAAACTAATGGGCCACAAGGAAGATAGACAGAGGAGCTACTATTTACAAGTATCAAAGTGTCAATTATTATGTATAATTAATATAGTCTAATGAAAGTACATAATTGATAACATTATGCTCAGGAATTAATAAAATCACATTCATTGGAAGTAAAATATGTTTAAAAGACTTTGTAGATATTTGTCCAAGGGTTTTAGAACTTATTTAGGTACATAATATTTATTTAAATATAATAAACATTAAAAGAATCTGTGATGACTTAGTTATTCACTCCTTAAATATCTTCAAAACTCTATAACATGTTGAAAACAGCAAAACTCCTCTACCAAGTAGCCACTGAGTAGAGACCAGCAATTGCAGCAGCACTGCAATGTACTTATGAGTTCAAGGCCAGCCTGGTCTACAATGTGAGTTCCAGGACAGCCAGGGCTATACAGAGAAACCCTGTCTTGAACCACCCCCCCCCCAAAAAAAGAGATTGGACCTACATATCCTGGTGCATAAGAAGTCACTACTTAATTCTTTCTATTATTTGATAATTCAATAGACAGATACTGTACTCCAGGGAAAACTCGGGTGTTATAAAGAGGGATTCTACTCTAAAAAGTCAGAGATGTACAGATTTCAGAGTATCCTAGCTGAAGGATCAGGCACACACAGAGTTTCCCACTGCACAGTACATTTGAACCTATTTTAAAAGGCACATTAGAAGGGGTGAAAAGAGTTCAGGCCAGCCAGTCCTTGGCACCTCCATCAAGATTGCCAGCATAGTTATCAATTAATGCTGGCTCAGTTCTCACAGTGCACACACGCTTCAGTCAGCGACAGTCCTCAGGCCATTTGCTTTACACACGATCCTGGGGCAGCTCCAGCAGTGCACACACGTGTCAAACAGGGACGGTCCTGAGGCCATTCGCTTTACACACGATCCTGAACACCTGTTCAGCGCTGATGGTTTCAGTCACTTCTGACCCGGGATAAATTTTAACAGGTGACAGGCTTTAGGTCAAATTACAATTCCCCGAGCCCTCCCCATCCTAAGTATTTTTGGCATGATTTATATGTTCTTTAGTTTCCTTTATAATATAATTGAGACCTAGGTCAATAACAGTATAATTCTTAAAATTCCTGTGAATATTCAATTCCTGTAAGTGAGAAAATACCTACCATTCCATTTTCAATATTTCTGTAACAGAAAACTATAAACAATAAAATATAAAGGAAAAATGTCAGCTAATGTTGCAGTAGAGAGTATTTGGGAAATTTAATTATTACATTCAACTTATATATAATTGCCAGTGCATTCATTGATGGAAGTTTAAAAACACACATGGGTGAAATATTTTTAATCCCATCCACAATACACACCAAAGGCTAATTTTTAAAAGTGAGCACCATAAATTATAATTTATATAATGAAAAAACTGATGTACAAATTCTAAATTCCTTCCCAGCACATCATTAGAAAATACACATTTAAAAAAAGCAATGCCGGCGTTTGCCCTGTTCACTAAACATAAATCATTATTCTCTCCAGGACACTGGAAGTACGGCCATTTGCCAAGCCCTTCCAAGCCTGTTATTATACGGTAAGGATCAGCAATGCTGCTGGTCTTTGGTGCTCAAGCTTTCCACTTGACTGGTGATTTGTGGCTGTTTGTCTAAGGTGATGAAGTTTCGTTAGTAGCTCCCCAGCTCCTCTGTTCAAGTGGAAGTTCAGTGTTTACTAATTTTCAGCAATTCCTCATTAATTAAAAAAAAAGCAAAATTCTGCTAATTATAAAAATTTCTACATTGAGTTTAGAGTTTATTTTGTGTAAAATTTAAGTGCAAAATTAAGTGTTTAAGAGACCATTGATACTTTAAGTAAGATAATGGTTTATTTCTGAATATTTCATGAAATAAAAGCAGGCAATTCTATGTTGATGTATTAGAGTTATAAAATTTCACCTGAGTGTAAATGTCTGTGAACAGCTGAATAATATATGTAAGTTCAATGAACTAGTAAGGAACTGGGGCTCTGCCATGTTCAGGGACTCCTGTGTCTGTCCATACTCACTTCTGCTTCTCTTTCCTACTCCATATGAGAGTAATCACTATTTTCTGGAAGTCTCTGAGCTCTCATTAATATCCCTTCTTACATAAATAGCCATCATTCTCTTTGACTATAAAAGTTGTCAACGCAGGCTCACTCTCTTCCATTCCTCCATAGATGATGACAGTCTTCCACTTGAAAATGAAAATATAGTCAAATTTTCTTTTTTGCACAAGTCATAGACTGCATAATCTTTGATGAGCACTGTTCAACACCTTCCCAAGTCTCATCCATCACTGAACATTGTTCATTTATTTTTATCTAAACCTCAGAATCTATCTACTCCATTTTATTTCTGCTACAAGTTAGTCTGTTGGGGAATGGCCAAGTCTTGCCTGTATAATGAAAGTCCCTCTTCGAATACATATCCAGAGGGCACCAAGAAGCCTTTTCCCAGCAGAGCTAAAAGCTACATGCACAAAGCTAAATATTGTGCCATATCCTCTACATTTGGTACATATATAGGACCAGTTAGAAATGGAAAGCCTTCATAACGAGCTGAGAGTGCCCATGGGTAACTGATTATTGCAAATGGGTGTGAAATTAAGTAAATCCTCCAAATGAAATTGGATATTTGTTGTCCATTAAGTGAGTGTCCAGGTGACGTTAAGGATGTCACACCTCCTTATTAATGTGTTATGAGAGATAACATAATGAAAGAAGCAGGAAGAACACATTATGGACAACTGTAGTAGGGAAAAAAGGAAGATCAGAGAGCTGGAAGACAGGAAAAGGGGAAGGTTAAGAAGGAAATGTATATACACGTTTATTTGAATTACTTTTGTTAGATTTAGAAAATATGCATAATAGAGTTATATATGTATATATACATGCACACATATAATATAATATAATATAATATATTACATATGTAAATTTGGCAATTGAATACATTATAAAGTGGGGTAGAGCTATAAAACCTGGTGCAAACAGAGTATTAAAGAAACAAGTGTGGAAAAAAAAAAGAAAGAAACAAGTGTGGAATTGGGGGTGGTGTTTCATACCTACAATTTTGACACTTGGGAGGTTGAGGCAGGAGAGTGATTATGAGTTACAAGCCAGCCTTGGCTTCATGCTAAATACCAAGCCAGCCAGAGATACATAGCAGAATTCTTCCTCAAAAGTAAAACAAAAACACAGAAAAGAAAAGAAGAAAATTATGTGCACAATGCAGAAATGTAGTATTTCTCTACCTGATAGACACATATTTAACATGAAATATCTCGGTACACTCCGGCATGCTGTCCTCTGTAAATGTTTTTATAAAGAATAGGCTGACTCAATAAGACAATAATTTGCATGAGTCTTGTTAGTGTCTACAACAATCAGATGCTACAGGAAAATCTAATGCAATAAGCTAAAATGAGCTGGACTCTCCTACATGGAGTCATTGACTAGAATCCATGTGTGAACATTCTTCTGGAAAGATACTCATTATTTCTGCACGTAGACTCAGACAAACAACTATACAAGGAGTTTTCTGCATGCAGTGAAGGTCAGAAAAATGTGACTTCCTGTTTCTACAAGAGAGTTCTGAAAACACAGCCATGCTGTTGGGCTGCACAGCATGGTAGGTGGACTGCAGTAGGAGAGAAAGCTGAAGAGGAGCGGAGTGTGTGCATAGCCTGATCATGCAAAACCAACCTATAATATACAAACTCATTATAAACACATTATAACTTGCTTCTCCATACAACAACGTATCATTTATAATTTTTAAATCAACAAATACATATCTAGCACGTTTAAATGAATTCATGGAATTCCACTGTATGCAGGGACCATAGTTTACTTCATAAAAATTTTCACTGATAGATATATAAAGCTCCAGTTCCTCTATGGTATAATCAATATACATCTTACCATATGCAGTTATTTCCTGAAACTGTTGGATCAATATTCTGTATCTTTTACATTAGATGTATAAATCTTTCCAAGCCACATTCTGAATGAATTGAAATAATCATTGCTTCTCTGAGTAGAGAATGACAGGCTCATTTTATCTAGCCCCTTGACAGCCCTGAGGATAACCAAGTGCTTTGAGTTTCTGCCCATATTATCTGATTCATAAACAGGTCAACCACCATCGATATTACTGGTCATTTATTCCTTTTTCCTCTGTGAAATGATAGACTGCATTGTTTTATATACACATAATAAACACTTCATGTAGCTTGCCAATTTTTCTGTTGATGGCTTTCTCAAACTGATTTGTAAATAAAACATTCTTATTAAATAACACAACAAATATCTCCTAACAACAAACACCTAGGGAATATTGGTAGAGAAAAAACAGGTCTGCCTCCTGCTTTCCTGGTGCCATTCACAGGGGAAAAAAAAAAGAAGTTATTTCATCTGAAATGCAAAAAACTTCCTAAAATCCAAAAAATTGTGTCATAACGCTTTGTAGAGTGAATATAAATGAATAAGTTAAGCTAATTCATTTGAAAACCAATCTAGTCATAGGAAAATTAGTCTTCTCATTAAACCTATTCATCAAGGGTGTAACTAGTTGGGTCCATTAAGTTCTTCAACCATTAATACTAGTTTATTTCATGTGTTAGAGATGTAGTGGAAGAGTTTAGCATGTGTGCACATATGAGTACACACACAGACACACACATCCCTTTGTGATAAAAGCAGTAATTTCATTGTTTTGGTGCTTATTAACCCTCACATAATGAGAAACATACATACAAGTAACATTATATAGACTGACCAGGTTACCTTTATATATGTAAGAGAGAGAGAGAGAGAGAGATTGTGTGTAAAATCACTACTAAAGAAAAAGAGACCATAAGCCATGAATTAGAGAGACTGTAGGATAAGGGGCTACATTGGTATATGGGAGGGATTAATGGAAGAAAGGGGAAACTTATGTAGTTATATTTTAATTTCAAAACAAAATTTAAAAAGAAACATATAAAGAAGAGCCTCTTAAAATTTCTACATGAAATCCTTTATATTTAGCTTTACTTCTTACTTAAGTATCTTGCAAATGGCATAGTGTGAGTGCAGCAAAAGCCAAGTAAAGAACAGAAAATGAGGGAAGCCGGAAAACATGGGAAATCTATGCAGAAGCGGATTATAA
>CACVCL010034614.1:0-28959 GCA_902729485.2 Mus minutoides
GCAGATAACCAGCTGAGTAGGAAGGAACTTGGCTCAGGGGTCTCTCTCTCTATTTCTGGGCCAGGATCCATGCCTTGTCAGGGCCCATTAGTGGTGGTTGGGTGAGCATTGGGTAGGGAAGTGGGGTTGAGGGATCTTTAAGTAGAATTCTGGATTGAGTTACATTTCTGAGGCCCAATGTTAGATGGGGTGTATGACATGGACAAATGAACTAACCCAGAGCTCCTACCCAATGTTCTGGTTCAACTGTGTTTGGTATAGTAGGTGGAGTGATAGATAAGGGAACAGGAGAAAATTTCCATATCTGTTCAGTTTAGTTTAAGATGTGTGCAAATTTTTGAGTAGCATTTCAAGTGATTATGTATTTTCATGTGTCGCTACTAGGAGGGCATGATGGCCTTATTTATAACAGAACTCTAGAGAATCTTCTTATTATAACTGATAAACCTGAATCCACTGATTCTGCAATGAAGTTTTTGAGGATAAATTTGCCACACTGTACTGAGAAGGAATAGAATGGGAACTAATGCACATAGCAACTAATACTTAAGATAACCAATACCCAACATATCTATGTGTTTCTTTCTCCTAGATTTTCTATTGTCACTAATACTAAAAGTCTTCTATGAATTCAGAACTCAGTCCATTACTATGATTTCACTGAACTCTAGAGTCAGTAATAGCTATGTCTGAATCTCATTATTTTCATGCTAACTCTACTGTGCATTCACTTAAATTAAAATTCCTGTGAGCAGTCAGACATGTTACAATGTATTTTTAAAAAGCCAAGGAAATTCATGCTTATTGAACAATGCAGTTCACTGGCAGGGGTCTAAGTACATGTTGAAGAGAACTGGCTGTCATACATTTCATAATGATTATAATGTACATGGAATTATGATCAGCCTTTTTTGAAGAGTTACAGATAAAAGTTTAACATTCAAGAGGAAAGAATAGGTTGGAAAACTATGAAGGTCTGCAAACAAAGGAACACCTGGGTATGTAGTAGTACAAAGAACATTTGCTAAATAATGGTCAACAGAAACACTCTTCAGACTTAACAACTCTGGCCTTTATTCCTGGCTGTGCTGCTCCAAGTGTGACCTGGATGTTAATAAAACATTATCAGCTAGCTTTATCCAGAAAAGTTGTGGAAGAGAGTATTAAGAGAAGCCATTCTGCTTTCATTGAGTTGACTATGCATAGTAGTCCATAGTCATATAATTTTAATAATTTTAATTATTCATATTCCAGTCATTGCCATCCCATCCCCTCCTACAGATCCTCATCCCCTGATGTTCACCCCACCAGATGCCCCCCTTCACTGCGGCCTCAAGTCTCTAGAGGATTAAGCACATCTCCCAATGAGGTCAGACCAGGCAGCCTGTTGCTATATATGTGCCAGGGGTCTTGGCCTGGGCCCTTTATGCTCCTGATTGGTGGATCAGTCTCTGGGAGCTTCCTGGGATCTGAGTTAGTTGAGACTGCCAGTCTACCTATTGGGTCTCTCTTCCCTTTAGCTTCTTCAATCCAACTCCTAATTCAACCACAGTGGTCCTGACTTCAGTCCAAGCGTTTGGTGTAAGTCTGTCTCAGTCAGCTACAGGAAGGGCCTCTCAGAACAGCCATGCTAGGCTCCTGTCTGTAAGCACACCATATCATCAGTAATAGTGTTGGGCCTTGGTGCCCCCCCTCCCCGCCCCCAGCCATGAAATGGATCCCAAGAAGGACCAGTTATTGCTCCACCTTTCCTTCTGTCTCTTCTCCATTTTTGTCCCTGCAGTCAATTCTGGGTCAGAAATTTTGACTCTGGGTTAGTAATTCAGCCCCTCCTATTGAGGCCATCTCTATGTACTGGAGGTGGACTCTTTGAGTTCCCTCTCCCCAGTGTTGGGAATTTGCCTAAGATTACTTCCATTGAGTCCTGAGAGTCTCTCACTTTCTGACCCTCTGGTAGTTTCTAGAGAGTCCCCCTACCCTCCACCCCCAAAGTCTCCTTATTTCCATCCATTCACCTGGACCTCTGGGCTTCTCTACTGCGCCTCCCCCCATTACCTGATTCTGTTCCTCCTTTCTCCTTCCCTCCACTCTCACACCCAGTTTCCTCCTTCCCTCCCTTCCTCCCTCCCTCCCTCCCTTCCTCTCTCCCTTTCTCCCTCCTTCTGCCTCTGTGATTATTTTCTTCTTCCTTCTAAGTAGGATTGAATCATCCTCACTTGAGCCTTTCTGCTTGTTACATTTCTTATGGTCTGTAGGTTGTATCCTACACATTCTGAATATTCTGCCTAGTAACCATTTATCACTGAGTACATACCATGCATTTCCATTTGCGACTGAGTTCCTTCACTCATGATGATATTTTCTAGCTCCATTTCTTTCCTGCAAAACTCATCATGTTCTTGTTTTTAATAGCTGAGTAGTATTCCATTGTATAAATGAACCAGATTTTCTGTATCCATTCTTTGGCTGAGGAATATCTGGGTTGTTTCCAGTTTCTGGCTATTATAAATAAGGCGGCTATGAACATGGTAGAACATATGTCCTTGTGTATGGTGAGGAGTCTTTCAGTTATACATGCTTAAGCTTCTTCAGATAGAATTTTTCCTATTTTCTGAAAAACTGCCAGATTGATTTCCAGAGTGGTTGTTCCAGTTTGCAATCAGTGAATGAGTGTTCTTTATCCACATCCTTGAAAGTATCTGCTATCACTTGAGGTTTTCATCTTAGCCATTCTAAGTGGTATGAGAAGGAATCTCAGGGACCTTTTGATTTGCATTCCTCTGTTGATTGAAAACTTTGAACATTTCTTTTTTTGCTTCTCTGCCTTTGGAGATTTTTCTGTTGTGAATTTTCTGTTTAGCTCTGTAGTACATTTTTAATTTTTGGGGAGATTTTTTTCTTGAGTAATTTATATATTTGAATATTAGCTTTTTATCAGATGTAGGGTTAGTGAAGAATTTTTCCCAGTCTGTAGGTTGTTCATTTGTCTTATTGACTGTGTCTTTTGCCTTACAGAAACCTTTAAGTTTTAGGAGGTCCCATTTATCAATAGTTGATCTTAGAGCCTGAGCCACTGGTGTTCTGTTCAGTAAATTTTCCTCTGTGCCAATGAGTTCCAGGTTCTTTACCTATTTCTCTTCTATTAGTTTTAGTGTATCTGATTTTACATTTAAGTCTTTGATCTACTTCAACTTTACCTTTGTGCAAGGTGGTATATATATATATATATTCATCCTATATACAGCCAGTTATACCAGCACCATTTATTGAAGATACTTTCTTTTGTCCACTGTATGCTTTTGGCTTCTTTGTCAAAGTTCAAGTGTTCATAGCTGTGTGGGTTACTTCTGGGTCTTCAATTACATTTAATTTTTTGTCCTGTCTGTCTCTGTACCCATAAGCATGGGCTTTTTTTTCTTTTTCCTTATTTTTTCAACTTTTATTAGATATTTTCTTCATTTACATTTCAAGTGTTATCCAGAAAGTTCCCTATACCCTCCCCCCTCCGGGCCCTGCTCCCCTACCCATCTACTCCCAATTCTTGGCCCTGGCATTCCCCTGTATTGGGGCATATAAAGTCTGCATGACCAAGGGGCCTCTCTTCCCACTGATGGCCAACTAGGCCATCCTCTTCTATATATGCAGCTAGAGACATGAGCTCAGGGGGTACTAGTTAGTTCATGGTTATTCTTCCACCTAGAGGGTTGAAGACCCCTTCAGCTTTGGGTACTTTCTCTAGCTCCTTCTTCCTTGGGAACACTGTGTTCCATCTAATAGCTGACTGTGAGCTTCCACCTCCATGTTTGCCAGGCATTGGTATATTTTCCCCCTGAAACAGCTATATCCGGGCGCTTTTAGCACCATCTTGCTGGCATATGCTATAGTGTCTATGTTTGGTGGCTGATTGTGGGATGGATCCCTGGCAGCCACAGTCATTGGGTCCATCCTTTGGATTCAGCTTCACACATGACCTCTTTAACTCTTTCAATGTGTACTTTGTTCTTAATTCTAGGAAGGGGTGATATGTCCACATTTTGATCTTCCTTCTTCTTGAGTATCATGTGTTTAGTAAATTGTATCTTGGGTAGTCTAGGTTTCTGGGCTAATATCCACATATCAGTGAGTACATGTTATGTGAGTTCTTTTGTGAATGGGTTACTTCACTCAGGATGATGGCCTCCAGATCCATCCATTTGCCTAGGAATTTCATATATTTATTGTTTTTAATAGCTGAGTAGTACTCCATTGTGTAAATATACCAAATTTTTTGTATCCATTCCTCTGTTGAGGGACATCTGGGTTCTTTCCAGTTTCTGGCTATTATGAATAAGGCTGCTATGAACAAAGTGGAATATGTGTCCTTATTACCAGATGGAATATCTTCTGGATATATGCCCAGTAGAGGTATTGCAGGATCTTCAGGTAGTACTATGTCCAATTTTCTGAGGAACCGCCAGACTGATTTCCAGAGTGGTTGAACCAGCTTGCATTCCCACCAACAATGGAGGGGTGTTCCCCTTTCTCAATATCCACGCCAGCATCTGTTGTCACCTGAATTTTTGATCTTAGCCATTCTTACTGGTGTGAGGTGGAATCTCAGGGTTGTTTTGATCTGCATTTCCCTGATGATTGAGTATGTTGAACATTTTTTCAAGTGCTTCTCAGCCATTCGGTATTCCTCAGTTGGGAATTCTTTGTTTAACTCTGTGCCCCACTTTTTAATGGGGATATTTGATTTTCTGGTGTCCACCTTCTTGAGTTCTTTATATATATTGGATATCAGTCCCCTATCTGATTTAGGATTGGTAAAGATCCTTTCCCAATCCGTTGGTGGCCTTTTTGTCCTGTTGATAGTGTCTTTTGTCTTACAGAAGCTTTGCAATTTTATGAGGTCCCATTTGTCAATTCTTGATCTTACAGCACAAGCCTTTGCTGTTTTGTTCAGGAATTTTTCCCCAGTGCCCATATCATCGAGGCTTTTCCCCACTTTCTCCTCTATTAGTTTCAGTGTCTCTGGTTTCATGTGGAGGTCCATCAACCACTTAGACTTGACCTTAGTGCAAGGAGATGAGAATGGATCAATTCCCAGTCTTCTACATGATAGTTGCCAGTTGTGCCAGCATCATTTGTTGAAAAGGCTGTCTTTTTTCCACTGGATAACTTTAGCTCCCTTGTCAAAGATCAGGTGACCATAGGTGTGTGGATTCATTTCTGGGTCTTCGATCCTATTCCATTGATCTACCTGTCTGTTGCTGTACCAGTACCATGCAGTTTTTGTTACGATTGCTCTGTAGTACAGCTTGAGGTCAGGCATGGTGATTCCACCAGAGGTTCTTTTATTGTTGAGAAGAGTTTTAGCTNCATCTTCTGAGATCTTCCTCAATTTCTTTCTTCAGAGACTTGAAGTTCTTGTCATACAAATCTTTCACTTCCTTTGTAAGAGTCACACCAAGATATTTTATACTGTTAGTGACTATTGTGAAGGGTGATGTTTCCCTGATCTCTTTCTCAGCCAGTTCATCCTTTGTATAGAGAAAGGCCATCGATTTGTTTGAGTTAACTCTATATCCAGATACTGCACTAAAGCTGTTCATCAGGTTTACGAGTTCTCTGGTGGAGTTTTTGGGGTCACTTATATATACTATCATATCATCTGCAAATAGCGATAATTTGAGTTCTTCCTTTCCAACTTTTATCCCCTTGACCTCCTTTTGTTGTCGAATCGCTCTGGCTAGGACTTCAAGTACTATATTGAATAGGTAGGGAGAAAGTGGGCATCCTTGTCTGGTCTCTGATTTTAGTGGGATTGCTTCCAGTTTCTCTCCATTTAGTTTGATGTTGGCCACTGGTTTGCTGTAGATTGCTTTTATCATGTTTAGGTAAGGGCCTTGAATTCCTGATCTTTCCAAGACCTTTATCATGAATGGGTGTTGGATTTTGTCAAATGCTTTCTCAGTATCTAAGTAGATGATCATGTGGTTTTTATCTTTGAGTTTGTTTATATAGTGTATTACATTGATGGATTTTCGTATATTAAACCATCCCAGAATCCTTTTTTTAAGGCACTTTGCATTGTACAATTTCCTGGATGCTTGTAAGTTTGAAAGGGAGGAGGAATTTAAATTGGTCCTGTATATAAAGGTTTTGTTTGAGAAGAGAAAAATTAGCCAAGGAAGGTTCATTTGAAACCAGAAGGGTACTTTTTAGTTGTTTATGACACATTTGTAGAATTATCACTGTTTTTCCTAGGACAACATCAAGCAAGAGTACAATATGAAGATTCTTTTCTTGGCCCTTTTATTCCTATGGATTATGTCATGTGTGATAATTATCACATCTACTTGGCTTTAAACTTAATTTTGGTCCAGTTTTAAGGTTCATGAGTTAGTATGTTTTGTTGTTTTGTTTGATTCATGTATCCTTAGTATTTTTATTAACATATAGCATCAGATTAAACATGCTTGTCCCTCCAATATGGGAGATGCTATAGTTAAAGTGAGCTTGTTCCTCTCAATCTTAAGCAGTGAAAACAAGGTCTGGCGACTGTGGGATATTGTTTTTATTGCTGATGATTATCATGTCTGTAATAGACCTGTGCATGCAGCCTTCCCTCTATTTCCTCCTCATCTCCTGGCAGGTGGGTTATTTACATTAGAGGCTTTTAACTCATTTTTGATGTTGGACATGCACTGCCGTCAGGACGGTCTTAATGATGGATAACTCATTCTGTGTGGTGTTCTGTGATGTAGGGTCTGTGTAATGTTCATCATCCAGATTTCTGCTTGTCACACACGCCCCCCCCCCCCCCCCCCCCCCCCCCCCCCCCCCCCCGCCCAACCTGCTGTTTTCATTTGTTTTGCATGTAGGAGTGGTCAGAATTGTTTCCCATTCCATAATGCCTGATGTTATTTTATATTATATATTATCTTAAGGTGTATATGTTTGTTTTCGGTTTATATATATTATATATAAATAGATCTATTTTACAGTACTGGAATCAAACCCAGAGCCTAGCACATATTAAACAAGTGCTCTGCCACTGAGGTAACCCCTAGACGTGTTTGTTTGTCTGCTTGCTTGCTTGTTTCTTTTTTTAATTCTTAAATTCTGTCTGTAAAAAAGGGTCCCCCCCCCATGGGAAACAGGGAAGCTCCTCTCACAATAGATGTGCTATCTTTATCTTTTTTTTTTCCTTTTTTTTTGTTTTTTGTTTTTTTTGAGACAGTGTTTCTCTGTATAGTCCTGACTGGCCTGAAGCTCTGTAGACCCGGCTGGCCTTCAACTTAGAGATCACTTGCCTCTGCTTTCCAAGCGCTGGAATTAAACACCTGCTTTAGCTGTGTTATCTTTATTCTACCATTTTAATAAAAGTAAACTAAGTTCCTTTTTTGGTCTTTGATACAGGGTCTCATAGTGTAGCTCTGCCTAGCCTGGAATTTGCATTGTAGACCAGGCTAGTATTGAACTCAGAGATCTGCCTGCCTCTGGATTCCTGATGACTGAGGGTAATCTTTTAAGGTTCCTCACATAATTTAGTGTCTTTACCAAGATTTTTAGAGAGCTCCTTACATTCCTAATGGTTTGCTTGAGCTACACAAACTGGCACTTGAGAGAACAATAGATTATTGGTCATCCAATATGCCTATGGACCCGTATAAACTGGATTTACAAACATTTTAACTAGACCAGGTTGGGGATTGAAGTAATTCACTAAATGTGCTCTGCAAAGATTTTGCTTAATGGTCACATTCGGTAGCTATGATCTAGGTTTTTATGTTCTGCCTTCAGAGCAGCTATCAGGGCTGGTAGAGGAGCTATTATTGTTGGTTTGTGCAGAGACCTGCACCTGACTGAGAAAGATAGAAGTTGAGGTGTTTTTTTTTTCCTGGTGAGCATCTGTGTGGGAATTTAAGGCATACTGTTGTGAATGTATTATGTCTTCATTAGCAACAGGAAAATACACACGGTGTTTACTAAAATTGTTTACTACAGTAAAATTCTCTTTTGTTTTTTTTTAGTAGCCCAAGTTTTTGATTTTTTTCAAGACAGATTGTTTTCTGAACTGAGGTATCATTTTAGGAAGGAGAGTTAATTAAGCCAGAATTTTGTGTGTAAAAAGAGCATTTTCTCCCCAGGTGTGTTTGTGTTCCTCGGAGAGTGGGAGTATGGTCCAAGTGAATCCATTCGGTCACTCCCTCAGTATGCACTTGCAGTTTCTCTTGACAAAGGATGAACTAGTCCTGTGAGCTGGCTGACAGCTCCTGCATATGTGTATAGACCTCAGATGTTACTATGTTTTATACCTACCAGAGCTCTTCAAGCAATAGTATTTGAACCATTAGCCTTTTAAATAAAACTCTGTCCTATTGCTAACACACACACACACACAAAATAAGACAAACCAAGAAATTACACTATTTTTGAACACATTAGAGAGCAATAGGGAAATCAAACTGAGGCAATAAAAATTCTATGACTAATATAAATACAGAAAACATGATCAACAGTGACAATTCTAGGAATTTAAGACCAATATTTATTTATTTTCCCTTTTTTATTAGATATTTTCTTAATTTACCTTAATTTACATTTCAAATGCTATCCTGAAAGTTCCCAATACCCTCCCCAACCCTGCTCCCCTACCTGCCCACTCCCACTTCTTGGCCCTGGCATTCCCCTGTACTGGGGCTTATAAAGTTTGCTAGACCAAGGGCTTCTCCTTCCAACAGTGGCCAACTAGGCCATCTTCTGCTACATATGCAGCTATAGACACGAGCTCTGGGGGTTCTGGTTAGTTCATATTGTTGTTTCTCTTATAGGGTTGCAGACCCCTTCAGCTTCTGGGGTACATTCTCTAGCTCCTCCATTGGGGGCCCTGTGTTCCATCTTATAGATGACTGTGAGCATCCACTTCTGTATTTGCCAGGCACTTGCATAGCCTCATACAAGACAGTTATATCAGGTTCCCTTCAGCAAACTCTTGCTGTCATATGCAATAGTGTCTGGGTTTGGTGACTGATTATGGGATGGATCCCTGGGTGGGGTAGTTTCTGGATGGTCCATCCTTTGGTCTTAGCTCCAAACTTTGTCTCTGTAACTCCTTTCATGGGTATTTTGTTCCCTATTTTAAGGAGGAATGAAGTATCCACGTGCTGGTCTTCCTTCTTCTTGATTTTCTTGTTTTTTTGCAAATTGTATCTTGGGCATTCTAAGATTCTGTGCTAATATCCACTTATCAGTGAGTGCATATCTAGTGACTTCTTTTGTGATTGGGTTACCTCACTAAGGATGATATCCTCCAGATACATCCATTTGCCCAAGAATTTCACGAATTCATTGTTTTTAATAGCTGAGTAGTCCTCCATTGTGTAAATGTACCACATTTTCTGTATCCATTCATCTGTTGAGGGACATCTGGGTTCTTTCCAGCTTCTGGCTATTATAAATAAGACTGCTATGAACATAGTGGAGCATGTGTTATTATTACCAGTTGGAACATTTTCTGGGTATATGCCCAGGTATTGCTGGATCCTCTGGTAGTATTATGTCTAATTTTCTGAGGAACCGCCAGACTGACTTCCAGAGTAGTTGTACAAGTTTGCAATCCCTCCAGCAATGGAGGAGTGTTCCTCTTTCTCCACATCCTCGCCTGCATCTGCTGTCACCTGAATTTTTGATCAATATTTATTTCCCAAAGCTGTTTAAAGGAAAGCTCATTCAGCATTTACTCTACTAGTAAAAACTACAAACAATCCAAATAAAGAGTATTTTATCCATTGTAAGGTATTATATAAATTAACATGTGATATATCATGTTGTTTTATGTGGTTTTCTTGCAACCAGTAAGTAGCTTACTCAAGTGGGTTCTTACTTAAGTGTGTTCTACATAAAGCCAACTTGTAAATTATTTTTCAAATTATTATTTTTCACTTTTCTCAGTACCATTTTTTCAATAGTATATTTCCTAATTCATTCAATAGGCTTTATCTATCTTACTATCATTTTTTTTTCAATAATTGGGATGGTGACTAATTTTCAGTTCTAATTCATTCATTATTTTTAAAGAAATTTACAATTATTTGGTGCGTGTTTGTGTGTGTGTGTGTGTGTGTGTGTGTGAGAGAGAGAGAGAGAGAGCGAGAGAGAGAGAGAGAGAGAGATGGCCTGCATGTAAAGGTCAGAGGACTACATTCAATCTTTCATCACATGGGTCCTAGGGAACAAACTTGGATCATCAGGCATGGCCACAACCTGTGAGCACCTGAAGCTCTCTCATAAGCAGACCTGTATTTATTCTGTGAGGTTTTTGTATGTTTCTGTTTTGTTGGCAGCAGCAGAAACTGCAAGTCAACACTGCAAGCAGCGCCGCCCGAGGAGCCTCCTTCTAGAAAGGCCTCTCTTGCATTGGGGGTTGGGGTGTGGGGTATACAGGAGACACATGAGTTATGATGAAGTGAAGTTGGTGAGTTTGTTGATGTAGAAAGAAGACAGATGCACTTAAAGAGAATCAGCTGTGGACAGAAGAAAACAAACTCCTCAAAAAGTCTCAGCAGCAACTGTATATATGACTTGAGGCTTTAAATTTACTTATTTAGAAACTTTGTTTAGAGGTTAAAGTATGTGCTGTTCAACTTGTCTTTCTTATCTGTGGAGTTCTGTCCTTGGAGAAGAATTTTTTTAGGTGCATTGCGTAGGCTTGCTGCTAGAGAAGGGTGCAAAAATTGAGATAAAACATTAGTCAAAGGCGTCTTTATATGCGTAAGTCAAGGGAGGACAGACTTAAGATACAGTTCAGTAGCCTGATGGTCTCTTTTGTATGTTTCTCAGAGAAAGGAGTACAGATCTTCCTGCAGGTATTCTGTTCAATTATGTTGAAAACTTCTGATTTTTCAGCCTGCTGGAGATGAAATCAGAACTAGAAATGAGTAGGGAGTTTCTCTTTTCTTGGTTCCCATATTTCCTGTTTATGTATAGTGCTTCAGTTTTTGGTATGTCAGTATAACTTCTTCAAGTTATTGTTCTGAAATGTTGAAAGATATCACTACTACTCCACTTTCAAGGCAAGGTTAAGCTTTATTATAAAGTGAACTAGGTAGGAGTCTGAACCTGAGACAGAGTGGAGGAAAACAAATTTCATCATCTTATCAAGTAGGAAAAGCCATAAACCAATACCAGAGTTGGAGTCACCAGTACTAGTACTTTGATCAAGTGATCAACTCTGGTCACTGCCAGCATTTCATCTTCTTTTTTTTTCTTTTCTTTTATTAGATATTTTCTTTATTTGCATTTCAAATGCTATCCTGAAAGTTCCCTGTAAACACCCCCCCCCCCCCCCCCCCCCCCCCCCCCCCCCCCCCCCCCCCCCCCCCCCCCCCCCCCCCCCCCCCCCCCCCCCCCCCCCCCCCCGCCTTGCTCCACTACCTGACCACTCCCGTTTCTTAGCCCTGGCATTCCCTTGGCCCTGGGCCTGTCCCAGAAGATGGGTTGCCTCTGCAATCTGTGTGCTCATCTGCACAGACTGGACTCAGAGGGACCCAAGACACAAGATGGTTCAGTCACCTTCTCTGGAGATCAGAGCCCTCCCAGGTGATCACCTCTCCTCTGGTGGGGAAGGTGCCAGGATGTCTGCAGCCTGAAACAGGGGTCTGTCCCAGAAGTTGTGTGACTTCTGCCTGTCCCAGAAGCTGTGTTACTTCTGCAGTCTGCTGCTCACCCTCCGCAGTCTGCGAGCTGATCTGTGCAGACTCACTGGTAGCATTTCTTTAAGCACATTTCAAGGCTAAGAGATAAATATTGTCTATGACCTGTGCATAGCTTGTCAGGGGATCAGGAATCAGACCAGAATCCAGGAAACCCACATTTTTTCCAGAGCAGTAGAAATCAAGGCAAATCTGAACAAAATGACAAACATTGACTCCTGAAGGAACAACTGAATACATGAACAGTATGTAGAACTCAACTGCATATTTTATTAGAATTTCAGAGTTGAGGCCTAGACCATTAATGGCTGCTCTACCTACTGCCCACACTACATTATGGTCAGATGTGTTACCTGGAGAAAGTTTCTGGTGGACTTTGAGGAAGAGCTGCATCCAGAACACTACTGGATGAACATTAAGTCTCTTAGGTAGGAGAGACTGTGAGAAAACCATGAATCCTATTATAAAGCATTCATTCAATTCAGTTTCTTGTTTCTTATCACATAAAAAGATGAAATAACAACAAAATAGTTATGAGAAATGTCTGTCAGACACAGCTGTATAGTCCGCTCAAGTTTCGAATTAAGTTTATTTCAGAAGGGCTCAAGGCAGATGCACCAGAGAGGCCTGTGCAGGATTTTGGAGTGGGTGTGCCAAATAGGCTGATATCATTGATATGATAAATGGAGGAGCAAATGATATAGGAAAATTTATGAAAGGAGATGATAGACCTAAAGAGAAAATGTACGAAGCATTAGTTTAGGTGCAACCTGTGTGTTTTACAGGGAATCTCTCTCCTCATGGTCAGTATGATGAGTTTTGCCTTCTGCCTTAAAACTTTAGGTCAACAATCATATACTCCCTCTTTGTAAACTTAAAATTTCTTGGTGTACTTTTCATGATGACTCTTTTGATGTTCTAGTTTATGGCTGAAAATTTAATTTTATCTTAGTCTCTAAGTCTCTAAGTTTCTTCCATCAGCAGGGCATTTCAACAGCTTGCATGGGATACTATATAGTTTGTAAAGTTAACGCAGCAGGCTTAAATTCGAGCAGATGATCTATTACCTCATTTAAAGGCACGAGTATTCATATGTTATGTATTATGCATATGAAATATGTATTTATATATACAAATTGAAAAATTTGTACTTAGCATAGTTGATGGAACTTTTTTTTTGTTTGGATCATTTTACCCTTTGTGAATATTTTTCTTTATTCTTCGGGATTGTAAATATGTATATAATGAAATATGATCACATCCACTGACTATTCCACACCCTGAATCTTCTCATACTCCAACATGATCTCCTTCCCAAATTCTCAAATTGTCTTCTTCCTCTTCCTCTTTCTCTTCCTCTCTTCTTCTTCTTCTTTTTTTTTTTTTTTGTTTCAATAATCCTAAGTGACTTAGTGTTGCTAATATGCATATGACCTGGATCTGTCAGAAACCTACCAGTTGCCACATCTCAAAAGAGAATAATTTTCCTTCCTCCAGAAGTTACCATCTACACAATCCATGGCATTTTTTTTGCTGAGTTGATCTTGATCTTGGGCAGGTAATGACAGATGCTATGAGTCTTTGAACGTGATGAGTGTCACATCCAGAAGGCAAGATTTCACAGCACTGTTCCCCAGACTCTGCTTATTAATGTTTTGTACCTCATCTTCTACAATGTGACAGAGGTTAGTGAATATTGATAAAGATTTCTCCGTTGGAGCCTAACAGTCACATATTCTCATCATGTAGGACACTTAGAAGTCTTGCTACTAACCAGTGCCTTTGCACAAAAATACCTCTGCCCAAAATTATGCATAGTCTAGATCGATGGGAACAAAAATAAATATTTAGAATGTAACTTAACAACATGATCACTTAACAAATAGTAAGTTCTACCCTAGAGCCTATGATTTATCCCCATTAAGCTATGGTCTTTTGATAGGGATTATAGTATTAGGCATGAAACTCCCTTCTTTGTAGCAAGTCTCAAAGCCATTCAGAAAGTAGTTAGTGATTCCCATAATAGTTGTACCACAGTGGATATCTCTTCCCTTGCAGGTTGATATACCTGCATGCTCTAGTGCTAAATAAGACCTCTAATATTTTTATCCCCCATCAACCTACATATCACCTCCCAACACTATGAAATCTTGCAATCAGGGAGGAACTTGGCAGGTTTGTTCAAGATTTATTTGTTTATGTTCTATAGCCAAATATTGGTGTTTTCAGCAATAGATACCATGTGGTAAAGGCAATTTGCATAATCTGTTTTGTTTTGGAGACCTCTGTGTACTATCTATCAAATAATGTAGGAATGTACCCCATGTCTTGCACCGTGATTTTCATTTTAAAACCAATATCTTCTAGAAGCAGTATTGTTCACTCATCCAGGGAAATTCCCTTCTAAAAACAAAGACACTAAGTTTCTGGGATGCTAGTAGATATCCATCAAAGAGTGTGCAGTCTAACTGATCCAAGTTTTGCTTTTGTTACTTGTGTCTGTCTTCCTTAATCTCCAATGTCCCACAGCCAGGTTTATGATACCAGTTGTGTGGGCCTTGCAGCTGCTCACAACTATCTATAACTCTAGTTTCAGGAGAGCTAATGCACTTTTCTCACTTCTACAGACACTGTGCACATGTGGTGTACAGATATAACATAGATAAAACACCCATATCCATAAAGTAAAAAATTTAAAAAGCATGCTATGAAATACATACTATGATTAAATTAACAGGCAGTCATATATTTCAAATCCAGAGGAAGGTTGAAAGATAGTAAAATTGAGTAGGTTGTTAGAGGCTTGTCTTAGCTAGAGTTTCTATCACTGAGATCCAAAATAACTTGGAGAGGAAAAAGGGTTTATCTCATCTTATAGCTTATAGTGCATCATCCAGGGATGTGAGGGCAGGAACTCAAAGCATGAACTTGGAGGTAAAGACTGATGCAGAGGCCATGAAGAATGGCTGCTTACTGGCTTGCTCAACCTGCCTTCTCGTTCTCATGTATCCCCCAGCCTTTAACACATATGTACAGTTGGTGATGTTTAAGTCCAATGGTGACATTTGCTAAAATAATTATTTGAGAAGACAAGGCTCATCAGTTAGGTAGGGGTTTCACCCATTTATGCAACTTTGATGTAGCAAGTTTGCAATTTTTCTATAATGGAATGCATTTCCAGATAGAAATTAAGTCCAGTCAGCTAAGAGTTTACATTAAACATAAAGAAGCTGTTTTTATATAAGCATGATTACTTCTTTTTTCATTTGGATTTAAGTTACATGAGTTTCATCCTTAACTGTCAGCATGTGTATGTCTTAAAAGTGACAGGAGTTCTCTGTAATGTTAGAAAAGACATTATTATTATTTTAATGTCTTTTGTTTTAATATATTAGCTTTTGGGGCTGGTGAGATGGCTCAGCGGGTAAGAGCACCCGACTGCTCTTCCGAAGGTGATAAGTTCAAATCCCAGCATCCACATGGTGGCTCACAACCATCCGTAACGAGATCTGGCTCCCTCTTCTGGAGTGTCTGAAAACAGCTACAGTGTACTTACATATAATAAAATCTTTTAAAAAAAAAGATTTATTTAAAAAAATTTAAGAAAAAAATATATTAGCTTTTACTATTTTTATTGAAGAATTTCCTCCACTTACATTTATGTGAATTATTGATAGTTAAGGACTTAGTACTGACATTTGTTATTGGTTTTCTGCTACTTGTTTTTCTTGGTTGTTACTCCCCTTTCCATAACCTTCTCTCATAGTGAAATGATTTCTCTATTAGTGGGTTTTGGCTCAGTGAATATTATTCGGATGTCATTATTAAAATTTTTTGTTGGGTGCTTATCATTAGGCTAGAAAAATATTTTTCATTATAGAAATTTGAATAATTTTCATATAGAAATTATAGCTATTTTGAAATGACAATGATGCTGGTTGTGAAAATAAAAGAAGAAAATACTAAAAGTAAAATCCTTGCAGTCCATTCTTCCCCAGAACTCATAAAGATAGAAGGTGAGGGGAAGGAAATTACAAAACTAACCTTTTTTTAATCTTATCTTTTTGCTCTTTTTAAATTTTTTATTTTTAAAATTTATTTTATTTTATGTGCCCTAGGCATGAAACAGGTTTGGCCACCAAGCCAGGTATCAAACTAAGATGAACAAAGGCCTGCTATCTGCTCTGCCCTGACTGACACAAGAAAACCACCACCAACAAGGTGTCTCTTTGCCCATTGACAGGGGTGAAAATAACCCTTTTTTAAAAACACAACTTGGAGTTCACTCCTCCCCACATCCCCACATTTTGAATTTAAAGTGTTTCTTTATATTTTATTTGTTTACTTTATGTCTTCCATAGCTCGTGTTTCTATTGCTGTGATAAAACATCATTGTTAAAAGCAAGTTGGAGCAGAATGGGTTCTTTCAATCTAAAACTCTTAGGACACAATCCATTACTGAGAGAAATCAAGGCAAGAATTCAAGGCAGGGACCTGGAGGCCAGAACTGAACCCCAAATCTGACACAATATTGCAGTTAATGTATTAGTCAGAAACATCTGGTAAAATTCTTTTTAAAAGTAGTCCATCTTTGCAAGCCTACATCTTGTGCTGTAGTGAGATCGATCCCCTATACCTTATCTACAGACTTATGGTCACTTGTACAGCATTCTTTCTGGTGCTGAACTTCATAATGAAGAAAATCTCACCATTTGTAAGTAATGATTTAGGACTTTCTTCCATTTTTTTTGTTTTCTGCATGTGGCTAGTGACTCTTGCCTTATTGTCTCTCAGTTGGTGGAAGCATTAGAGTAGGCTGTACTGCAGTGCTGCAAGTATCCCATTGGGTACCTACAGAGGTAACATAGGGAAGATTAAGATGCATGCTGTAATTATCTGCATACTTCTGTGATGCACTTGTGGCTTGAGACAGCTCTATACAGTGAGAAATTCTGTTTGACAAAATATAGTTCTCTATACTAGGGCCACAAGTCTCCATATGACACTGTAATGGGTCCTGATGTTCTGCTTATGGGTACTAAGCTAAGTACAGGGACTTTTGGGGTTTTCCTGGAGAGGGGTCCCTTATAGACGAAGAAATGTAACTCTGTTCACACAGAGAATAAAGAGCATGTGCTGACACAATAAAAAGACATCTGTTGCTGGGCATGGTGATAAGTACCTGCACTTTTCATTTCAGTACTCGAGAGGCAGAAGGATATGGATCTCTGTGAGTTCAGGCTATGTAGGACTGCATCATGAGACCCAGTATCAAGACTGGCGGGTGTAGGGAAAGGCATTTATAAGCAATTTTAAAGAGGGAAACCTAAACTACTTCTGCTAACACTTTGAGTTAGCAGAACTGTGAAGAATCTCTTTCTGTAATTTAGCCACCTAGTGTGAACTATTTTATTATAGCAGCACCAATGGACTATAGCACCTGGTTAAACACAGATAGGTGATTTTGGAGACTTTGGAGAAAAGGTAATACATAGAAATTACTTTATGATTCAGATTTTTTTTTGGCTAGGATTTTGCTTTATAACAATAACAATATTTTGGACCTAGACTGAACTAGGTCAAAGTAGTTACACAGTACTGTTACCATACTGTGTAAGTTGTTAACTAGGGAATATTTTTATTATGGAAAGCAACAGTAATTAAAAAATTATATCTTAGCCATATGCTCCAGAAGCATTAAGAATATTCACAATGGTACAAAATTATACAAACATCTATATCCAAAAAGTTTCATCCTTTCAAAACTGAAAGTTTTACTTGTAAAAAAGTCTCTATTTATTACATATGCAGCTAGAGACACGAGCTCTGGGGGTACTGGTTAGTTCATATTGTTGTCCCACCTATAGGGTTGCAGACTCCTTTAGCTCCTTGGGTACTTTCTCTAGCTCCTCCATTGGGGGCCCTGGGTTCCATCCTATAGATGACTGTGAGCATCCACTTCTGTATTTGCCAGGCACTGACATAGCCTCACAGGAGACAGCTATATCAGGGTCCTTTCAGCAAAATCATGCTGGCATATGCCATAGTGTCTGCGTTTGGTGACTAATTATGGGATGGATCCCCTGGTGGGGCAATCTTATACCCAACGATATTTATAGCTATTACCCCTCATTTTGAGGCTTCTTTTTGTAGCAGATTAAAACTATAACAAAGATCTACAGCTGGTCAAAATGCAGTGAAGTGACTAAGAGTCTCTTAGCTCCAATTTGTCTATCTACAACACAGCTGTCACATCTAAGGTTCAGGGAAAATAGCAAGACGGAATGAAAAGATAGATTTTCAGAGCCAGAGGACCAAGATGCCTGCCTTGAGACAGTATCTTCTATATATGACAGTGATGTTGCACTCATGAATATCAACAGTTTAAGTGGTCTAAAAAAAAAAAAACCTTGCAACACTAGTTGAAATGCAAATGAGGGTGGAAGAAATTTCACAAAGCCCACTACTAGATAAAGAACTACAGGTAGTCAATGGCTACTAGGACTGGGGCAATTGGGTTTTTTCGTGATGAGCCCTAATTCAAGGTAGGCTGTCAGCTCCAAACTCATGTATATAAGGGTGACACTAAATGGACTCAACAAAATGTGTGTGTGTGTGTGTGTGTGTGTGTGTGTGTGTGTGTGTGTTGTATTCCTTTTTCATGATCTCTGTGGCTCAATTTTCCCTGTTTGTTGTTGTTGTTGTTGTTGCTGTTGTTGTTGTTGTTGCCATATTTGTGCTTCTCAATTATTGCTATGATTGTTTGGAGTTTGTTACACAAGTGAATGATATTATTAATAAATAAGAAAAAAAGAGGTTTCTAAGAATCATTAATGGGTATTAGGGAGGAGATGGAAAGGGAGACGGGAATATATAAATCATGTAAATACAGTATATTAATGTATGAAATTTTCAAAAAAAAGTATGTTGAGTGGGGCAACTCAGGCCCAAACCAAGAAACACTACAGGCTATCTGTGCTGTCTTTCACATGTAGACCCTAGTCTCAATCTTTGTTCAACATGAGTACCTGTGAAAACTAGAAAGGATCAGTGGGGGAGGGGTGCTGCCATATTAGACTATAGGTAAATGTAAGTGAAGGGGAGGCTGCTTGGAGGTGTAAATGTTCAAATAAGAGGAGAAGTGGATGGTGGTGGAGATGGAGATGAGAAAATAGATGAGGGCTGATTAAAATGGAGGGGTATGAAAAAATAAGAAAAGATGAGATTGGGTATGTACATTGTTGTTAGGCAGGCTGCTGGGGGAAAAGTTACCAAGAGATTTACTCAGCTGTGAACCCTGCCATCAATAATAAAACTAGCCCACCAACATATGTCCACTGGTACAATAATGGAATGAAGATTATAGGGGTTAACCAACAACCTTCTAATTAGATTTAAGGCCAACTCCACAAGAAGAAATTTATACCTTGTAACCTTAAAATCTGGGCAAGGCCCTAGGCCATGAGAGAGAACCTACTGTTAATGCCAATATTTTGCTAAATGAGCCTAGTATCAAACTATCTTCTAAATATTCATCTCTGTAAACATAGATTAGAGCAGCTCTTATGCCTCATCACAGAAACTCCATTGTGCCATGGGCAGAAGCTAATACTCTCAAAGTACAGAGAGTAACTGAGTTGCTCATCAGGAAATGAGTTATCTGTACCATACCCTTGCCCCCAAGGTTCAGGCGCAATCACAGAAGACAGAGAAGAAAGATTATAAAAACAGAAGGACAATGATGACTGGTGCTAATCCCAAGGCTCCAGAAACAGAGGCAGGTGAGTCTCTAAGTTCAAGACCAATCTGGTTCATATTTTGAGTTCTAGGTCAGCCAGGACTATATAGTGAGAACTTTAAAAAGAGAAAGAACGAGAAATGTGAGAAAGGAAAGAACATTTGGAATTCAATCATAGAACTCAGAAGTTTATGGTTATGAAGATACATGTGAGATCTACATTTTAAAATATTTTAATGCTTTTTTTTTTATTAATTGCATGTCATTCTTCCTTAATGGAAAGGGGCCAAATATTGGAGGGTTCATTTTCAGTGTGGAGCTTGATCAGATGAGATAGAGTTGAGCTAATGAAAACAGTATATGCACTGAACAAAGTTCTAAAGAGTCAATGAAGCAGTAGTATCTAGTAGCCAGTCGCTGAGGCAGGCTTGAGGTGGAAGAGGGACTACAGTGAAAATGCACTCTGTCGAATAATTGATATTTAAAGGGAAGTGAATAAGAGAGAGATCATCCTGGGAGTGGGAACACCACACTTCTAACTGAAGAGTTAGAAGGCTGAGGACAGAAACCTGAGAACACTAGCCCTCTCAGTGGAAGCTCCCTTCATGGAGGGTACCACCCTCAGGCTCTGTACTCAGGTAGACTTGTTGCATTCAAGATTCAGGAGCTGAGCATTCTTGGAAATGCCACTTTACCCCCCTCTAATTAGGCTGTCATAACTGGTGAGGATGGGCATCTCACTGGGGTTCTTAGAGAAGACAGTGGGTTAATCTCTTGGAGTAAGGAAGCCTTCCCCTCCTTCTTTCCTTGGCCACTCCTCCCCTTTCTCCACACTCTCCCTAACTGCATTGCTACCCAGATCCTCCTCCGGGGATGAGAGGTGGGGAGACAATTGGGGAGATGGATTTAGCTAGGGTGACGCTTTGCTCACGTGACTGGCTTGGTGCCCACGTGGGCACCAGCCCCCGCGCCAGCTAGTCCTGCTGCTGCTGTGGATACCTGTGCCCAACACCCGCGTTTGCGCAGCACCCTTTCCTTGAGCTGTCCTGGTTACTGTGAGACCAGGGAAGGTGCACAGGCCTGTCCTGGGTCTCCTCAGGTCAGTACTTAAATGCTGGCTCTGCCAGCAGGGAAGGGCAGGGGTGGGAGTGGCAGCTGGAACCAGCATCAGCGGGAGGGGAGGGGGAAGGGATCCGGGAGATTGGTAAGGGAGGGGCTCAGCAGACCAGCCAAGAAGAGGGAGGAAGGAGGCCCCCCGCAGAGGGCTCTCTTCCCTTATCCCACTCCTAATCCGTTTTAGAGCGGGGGGGGGGGGAGGGAGGCCCCCCCGCAGTGCGAAGGTGGGACATAGACAGATGCATTCTGAAGTGAACACACACTCCAGGCTCTGAAGATAAACTGACCGGGACCAAACAGGAGTGGGGGTGGGGCAGGCTGCCTCCAGAGTCCGAGTGGGGAGAGCAGAGTAAAATGGAGTTTGGAGAGCATCCTGATTTGGTGCCCAAGGCCTGAAAAGAAATGGCGGCTGGGGTATGCGGGGGTGGCGGGGTAACAGGGTAACGGAGGTAAAGATTGAGTGATGAATATGGGCTGCCAGACAGGTACACAGTCTCTGTGCATCCACAGACCACGCAGACACTGCCCCTGTGTCCTGTCTGTAGGTCTCTGCTGCTGTTCCCAGCACATTGTGACATCTGTGAGAAAGAGGGTCGACCTGCCCAGGATCCCTGCAGGTCAGTGACTAATGACAAAATGGGGCAGGATTTGGGACCCCACTGCCTGCCCCCTTCCAAGCTATCCCAGGTAACACACACGCAGAGCTTGCCACCCTGAAGGAGCATCAAGAAGGTGGTAAGACCTGGCATGGCATGTGGGTCTCTGGGTGGAGGAGGGATGCAAGCCTATGACATACTTGGAGGACTGGGACAGGCACCAGGGAGGGACCCCTTGAAAGCATCAAATGCAAAGACAGATGTTAATGAGCCTGTATTCTGTTAGGTGTCTCAGTCTCTCACGACTCTTCTTTGCCTCCTGTTTCCCCACTTCTGCCCTCAGGACAGGAAAAGGAGGGAAATCTTGACATGGAAGAAGTCCGCGGTGAAAACGAAGGCAAGCTGGAAAAGGAGGGAAAGCCAGAAGATGAAGTAGAGCCTGAAGATGAAGAAAAGTCAGAAGAGGAAGAGAAGCCGGACAAGAAAGCAAAGCCAGCACCACGCCAGGGGAAGCCAGAGGATGAGGCAAAGCCAGAAGAGCAGGGGAAAGATGAGGGGAAGCCCGAGAAGCAGGGAAAGTCTGACGGGGAGGGCAAGCGCCAAGGGGAGAGCAAGCTGGATTCCCAGGCAAAGTCAGCCAGCGAGGCGCGGGCTGCAGAAAAGCGCCCTGCTGAAGATTATGTGCCCCGGAAAGCAAAACGAAAAACAGATAGGGGGACAGATGATTCTCCCAAGAACTCCCAGGAGGACTTACTGGACAGGCATGTAAGCAGTGAGGAGATGATGAGAGAGTGCGCAGATATGACTAGGGCTCAGGAAGAGCTGAGGAAGAGGCAGAAAATGGGTGGTTTTCACTGGGTGCCAAGAGATGCACAGGATGCTTTAGTCCCCAGGGGCCAGCGGGGAGTCAGGGGGGTGAGGGGCGGAGGAGGCAGGAGCCAAAGAGGCCTACATGACATCGATACCTTTAATGCCTTTGGCCTTCAATTCTGACCTCTCTGAGGAGAAAGAACACTGCTGGCCCCCCTTTCCCTGGTAGATACTTGCCAGGCCTGTGCTTTACTTCAGCCGAAACTCTGCTTTAGGTGTCAGTGTCCTTACCAGCAGCCTTCTGACCCAACTACAGTGCTCTCTGTCTTTTAGTACAGGATTTTCACCCATGTGCATGAAAAATATGTTCATGGTACATTGTAAAAACGAATAAACAAAACAGTTTGCAGAACTACAGATAAAGTATCAGTTTGCTTTTGTAAGAATGTAAATGTGCTTGCATACTCCATCTGAGCACAAAGAGAACTATGAAAGTGAGTATGCTGATCAGCTCGCAATGGCTATCCCTTCAACATGGACCTAAAAAGGTCTCACATGTACTCAAATACTTGTCTCACTGCATGACACTTGAGAACTCCCACGCAGTTCCTGTACTGTGTGCACATCCTGGGTCTTTTCAGAGGGCACTGCTGTCTTACTCCTGTGCCTCCCATTCTGGGGGTCCTGTATATGTGTCCCTCTTTGGTTTCCTGTGACCTTCCTTACTTCCTTCTTTTCCTGACTCAGTTCTTGGTCTGTTTTCCTAAAGAATATGGCCTATATATGCTATATGCCAAATATGTTGAAAACTTAACTGTGACAATAACATAAAACAATTGAACTTTGAATTGTTGGAATGAACTTACAAAGGCAATGGCATTCAAAATGCCTGTTGTTAGGACATAAAATTGATAAAGTTCACATTGCCTCTGGTACTCATAGCTAAAAGAATCAACTTGTCACTTTAAAAGATCTTTTGCTGTAAAAATCAGTCTTGTCATCTTGAAATGGGCACATTTGTCTCATAATACTTCCTGTGCATTAGCAGGGACATTGATGGAATCTGACACTGGGAAAAAGGCCAGTTATGTTTCATATGTGCTCAGGAACAAAGGTAAGTACTATTTTTGATGTCTTTTGGGCACTGTAACCTTTCTCCTGGACCCAGTACTATGTGGTTATAGAGGCATTAGTGACTATTCACTTCCCTTGAGTTACTGGTGAGCCAATATTCACCTATCCTTTATACACACACAAAGGAATAAAGCCTTATTCTCCCTTTTGGGAGCTCTCATTAGTTACTTGTGGATATTCCTTGGTTTTCTTGGGCTTTCATATATGCCTTTTAAAATTCTTTCATATAAGAAAATGGCCAACTGTGTATGTTTCATTGATTTATTTTATTTGTGTGTACATTAGCTATTATCATCACTAAAATTACACATCAAAGGCTACACCAGGGAAAATATCTACAACAGTTGTCATGTTGTCTTTATGTTTTAATATATTACATGTAGATTTTCTTTCCTAGTTTGAGAACCTTACCTTAGCAGCTCAGCAGATCTATTAACATATTTGTGTTTTAAATCCTTAGTGGTGAGCACAGAGTCCATGAACCATGTCCAGCAACATCAACTGAAAGCTAAGAAGAAACAGACCAAGAATCTCAGAATCTGAAAATCTCAGGCTCTATCTCAGGTCTACTGAGTTAGAACATTTTTTTTTTTTTGCCATGAATGTTCACTAATTTAATTCTCTCATTAATACAAATTATTTTAACAAGATACCAATGGGAGTTCCTTGACACTTGGAAGTTTGAGAAAAATCTGTTTAGGGGAGTTTCATGAGTTTCTCCATTGCTACTTTTACATGGAACATAAATCTGAAAGTATAAATATATATACTAGGTAAAATATACAGCAAGGATAATTATCCTTCCCTAATGCAAATTAGATCTTAAAATCAATGGCTTGAGACCTACAAAGCTTTGAAATTATATAGAGTAAAATAATGAACTAGGAAATACCTGATTTCATTGCAAGTAAGTAAGGTGAGTACCATTTTATGAGATTTATGTTTGAATTATTAATGTACATGTGTATATGCTGTGATGGAATGTATATGTGAGATGCTGTGATGGAAAGTAGAATTCAAGCACATATGTAGAGGTGATCTTGCTCCACTTAGCTTAAGGGAATTAACTTGGAGTTTAGTGACTACATATGCAATATTGGTTCTGTGCCTGGACCTCATACCAATTTTGAACAACACCCAGAGCAAGCAAAAGATCTGCATTTAGTTCAGACCTCATGACTGAAGATTCAGTTATATTGGATGCATATTACCTAGGCTTTATCAAGACCTACAAGTATAGTTAGGCTATACAGTATTGGGGTTTAGAACATACAAGGTACTATGAACCACTCTAACACTGATCTCCTCTCTTCGAAGGTAGCCTACACTTGAGAAGCTGTAGTGAATTATTAATAAATCATAGTAGAGATAACACCTGGCCATGAGAAAGAAGGTAACCACTATGTACTACATACGAGATTAACATCCTACCACTTTCCTACAACCTAGCCCAAATAACATTTCTAAATCATTGCTTTTATTTTTGCGATTATAATATAACTAGATCATTTCCCCCTTCCCTTTCCTCCCTCCAAACCCTCCCATATACATTTCATTGCTCCCTTTCAAATTCATGGCCTCCTTTCTCCATCAGCTCTGAAAACTGAGTGGGTATGTATTTAGGTGTGTGTGTGTGTGTGTGTGTGTGTGTGTGTGTGTGTAAAACAGATAACAATTCTTGGGGGAAATGATTAATAATTCATGAAGCCTTTTATTATTAGACATATTCCTTACTACTAAAACTCCTTTAAGTGTCAGTAAGTTGCTCATAAAATACTTTGGCTCTTTATAGGCTTGTAAGTGCTTCCCACACACTCTGAGATCTCTCTGCCTAAAATGAAGACTTGCTTGGTAGGATAAGGGACACAAAGGAGAAACTCTAGACAACTTTCTTCTACCTGATCACTCTGAGCATGCAGGCATGCTTGATAAAGTCCTCCAATTTATCCTTGCAAGTCCTTTTTTTCAGTAAGTACACAATGTTGACTTTGACTTCAGCAAAGCCAAGTGTACCCAGGGCTAGGGTTTCATTATGGTATGGGAAAGGTTGTTCAAATAGCAAGAGTTGGAGCCAAATGGACTCTTGGGTTAGTTTAGCCAAACTGCAATATCAGATCATCTAACTACCAGGCTTCCTCCAGTGCTTTGAAAAGAAATATTAGAATTTTATTGATGTTCTACATGTAGAGTACATCTGGACAAGCAGGTGAAGGTAGCAACAGATGTCTCCTCTCACAGATCCAGCCTGCTTCAGCTTGTAGGGACAGCTGAAAGAACTGAAGAGAACTCATCGGAGAGACTACAGCCTTAATCTCATGATTTCATGCCAAAGCACAGCTCTTAATCCAAATCTACCTCTGTGGATAGGAACTGGGAGGCAGGAAAATACAAGCACAAAGTGTTAAAGCTTGTGGTATAATGAGATTCCTCTGAGAAAGAAGTAACAAAGAAAAGTGAGCTGGGAGAGAAGAAAGGACTCATTCAGAACAAATGCTATCTTATGAGGAATGGAGACATCATGGCTTGGAGAAGACAGAGATAGAGAAAGGACAGAATAGCAGCCTGAGCTCTACCAAAAATGGTGGCAATGGGAGACTAACACCCTCCACTTGTAGATGAAAAACTCATGTGTGCTCTCAGAACATCCCCAGCTCCTGTGGATGAAGATATGGGGAGCGCCTATTGGGTAGTGAACTTGGGCTTTTGCTTCCTGGCCATAGGATTTAAATTCCAGAGAACACTGGGAGTACCTGAGAGAGAGGTGCATCAAAGGATAGCTTAGGGTAAAAAGGGAGGCAGATGCATGGGCCTGCATGGGGATGAGCAGACACATGACTAGATAGGATTCGTTTTCTGTGGAGACCTAAGAGAGAACAAAAACAAAAGTCTTGATAGTTTCTAAATTGAGCTCTGGAATAAAGACACATCCGTCCTGATGCAGTTAGAGAAACGAAAAAGGAAGCCAAATGGCATTTGCCATTT
This sequence comes from Mus minutoides, assembly GCA_902729485.2. Lineage (NCBI taxonomy): Eukaryota > Metazoa > Chordata > Mammalia > Rodentia > Muridae > Mus > Mus minutoides. The sequence continues at coordinate 26,076 of CACVCL010034614.1, forward strand.
GTTACAGTCAGTTGTCAGTGGCATTTGCTGAGGCTTCACAATAGGATTTTAATATCGTGTTGCCTTTGGTCTTTAGCACGGGCTATAAAGCTAAGAGGCAGACATGACAGATGTCATTAAAAATAACTACACTGAGTTGGAAACCAAGAAAAATAAAATCAAATAACAACGTAATTTCTCCCTTTTGTCTTTAATCAGCAAAGACGTTCTTTTGTCAGTGCAGCATATAATGTTGAGTCTGTGAGAGAAAAGCAACTTTCATTGTTAACAGAAATATAGGTGAAGATATTTTGTGGACAATAAGTAAGAAAAGGCTGTGAAACTTACATAAGCTATGATACAGCAATCTGTTTTCTGGGCATCCATTTTGAGTAAATAAATATAGATGCTAATAACGATGGAATTAAAACTTGATAGTGAAAATACAGATGTCTCACAGAATATGATACTTGAACAAGTGTAAATTATTCTATAATTCTATGCACCTATAGACAATAATGACGAAGTATATTTAATTACATGAAAGACGTTAACACAATATTTGAGCTTTGTACACGTATGATACATGTTTTTATAATCACTATGTAGAGAACCAAATAAATGTGTTGCAATATTAACTAGTGATTTCATTTAACAAGATTAACCTTCTCTTTCATATTTTTATTTTATATTATCTATTGTTCTGATTTTTCAGATCTCTAATGTGAATAGGTTACTTTGTATATAAACATTATACAAAAGTGGTTTCATTATAATATGAACACATATTACATTAAGAGAACCTCATATGGGATAAAAGATACTGCATGCAAAGTAAATGGTACATTTCAAAGGCTTGATCAACCCACTTGATCTTGGAGACTGAGACTATGCCTCCTCCCATCCCTTTCTAGCTGTCCAGGGGGAAGTGGATTACTTCTTACCCTGAATGCTCTTCTAACACCTTTTATACTCCCGATACTTCCTCGGTTTACTTTTATGTTCTTATATCCACACCTCTCCTGTAGCTCTGAAAATAGTGAGTGGGATATAGAGATATTTACAGACATATGTAATTCCCAGGACTAGTGTGTGGATCTTCAATAAATATTTGCTGAAAAAACTGAATTTATTAGGAAACCTACATTTTGCAGTGATTGGTCCTGAGATAAGGCCAAGGTTTAGATTGCATGAGATCCACTTTGGGATCCCCTTTTCACTTAGACAGAGGACACTGGCTTCATTCCATAGTAGCTCTGGAGGTCACAGTGTCAAGCACAAGTGTCAATACCATGCCATAGCCTGTGTTGCAGTCAAAATGGATGGAGCCACAGGGCCAGGTCCTGGTCTGGTTTTAAAAGAAGAAGCTGTGGAACACAGCCCTAGGCAGGCTTCAAGAAGGAGCTGGAAATCAGCAGAAGCCAGACTTATGGGAGTACCAGAATGAAAACATTCCCTTACCTCTGCCATTGCTATTTAATAAAAAAAATGTATGAATATCTGATATTGAAAATAACCATTTAAGTAAAGCCAAAGTGCAACAAAGGACAATTGAAACTAACTTATTCCATTAGCACTAAGTCCCTTCTATAAGCCAAAGACAGTCCTGTTTTGTTTTGTTTTGTTTTGTTTTGTTTTGTTTTGTATTCCCTTTAGGATGATTAGATGAGAAGAAGTCAGTGAGGTTGGATTCTCAAATATGTGACTATGGGACTTAAGGATTCAGATCATAGCAGCTTTTTGACATAGAACAAGTCACTGGCTGGTGATCCTGGACCCTTTTTACATCTAGAATCCTAAGCTACTCTCCCAGGCATATAGTTAAGAACAACTGGAATCTAGACCCTATATATACATGTCCCACAATGAGGCCTGTTGGTTTTGTGTGAGGATCACACTTTAAACACATAGACATGGTGTTTTCAACACTTCCCTTTCAAGACAATATATGTCTTTATGTATGTATGTATGTATGTATATATACATACATGTGTGTGTGTGTGTGTGTGTGTGTATATATATTTATATATGTACATATATACATATATACATACATACATACATATATGTGTGTGTATATACACACACATATACATATACATAGTCAGTGACTTTCAGATGATGAGAACTTCTTACCACCAACCATAACCATCTAGAAAGGAAGAGTATGGGTGAGATCCATTGAGACAATGGGCCATGAAGAAGTCAAGATGGCCCTCCACTTTGCATCCATAGAAAGTTCTCACATGGGTTCCTTAGAAGACTTCAAATTGATGGTCTAGGTTTCAGCTGATTTAGCAATTAGCTGAAGTCATGGACAGACATGAGGGTCACTTAGGCAGAATGTGATGATTTGGTGTCCCTCCTAAGCAATGTTCTTTATTTAAATGTTCCAACAGTTATTTGAAATTCAAATTAATCACAGCCAGGAAGAATGCTGAAGAGCCACTGGCATGTGGTAGAACTCCCCACGACGGTGGAAAATTCATTACTGCCTCTAAAACTATACTACCCAGCCAACATCTCATTGGACATGCTGTCTTTTAAAGTGAGAATCAAGGAACTCATCACTTCTCCAGCCAGGAAAATAACCCTCATGATGGGAGTTGACATGATGGTCCAGGGATGGGTCCAGAACCTCAGAGAAGGATTTGAACAGTTCTTTCATGAGAACAGAATACTCAGTGGAGAACCATATTCCTTGCAATGTGGTGTCCTTCCCCACCAACACAGTTGGTGCAAATGGCCAGAGCCGTGCCACACCCAATGGCATCCATTGTGTTGTTAACTAGGCTAAGAGAGCCCGGTACCCCTGCAGCAGGTTCTGCACGTCTCCTAGGTCACCCGGCTCCGCCCAGCTTACCAGAGGCCCACCTACGACCAGCCCACCTGCGCAACCTGAGAT
>CACVCL010034615.1:0-28955 GCA_902729485.2 Mus minutoides
CTCCCAACCAAAAAAAAAAAAAAAAAAAAAAAAAAAAAAAAAAAAAAAAAAAAAAAAAAAAAAAAAAAAAAAAAAAAAAAAAAAAAAAAAAAAAAAAAAAAAAAAAAAAAAAAAAAAAAAAAAAAAAAAAAAAAAAAGCACAGGACCAGATGGGTTTAGTGCAGAGTTCTATCAGACCTTCAAAGAAGACCTAAAGAAGACCTAATTCCAACTATCCTCAAACTATTCCACAAAATAGAAACAGAAGGTACTCTACCCAATTCATTCTATAAAGCCACAATTACTCTGATACCTAAACCACACAATGATCCAACAAAGAAAGAGAGTATCAGACCAATTTCCTTAATGAATATCGATGCAAAAATATTCAATAAATTCCTCACAAATGGAATCCAAGAATGTATCAAAACGATCATCCATCATGACCAAGTAGGCTTCATCCCAGGAATGCAGGGATGGTTTAATATATGAAAATCCATCAAGGTAATCCACTATATAAAGAAACTCAAAGTGAAAAACCACATGATCATCTCATTAGATGCTGAGAAAACATTTGACAAAATCCAACACCCCTTCATTATAAAAGTTATGGAAAGATTAGAAATTCTAGGCCCATACCTAAACATAATAAAAACAATATACAGCAAACCAGTAGCCAACATCAAAATAAATGGAGAGTATTTCAAAGCAATGTCACTAAAATCGGGAACTAGACAAGGCTGCCCACTTTCTCCCTACCTATTCAATATAGTACTTGAAGTCCTAGCCAGAGCAATTAGACAACAAAAGAAGATCAAGAAGATACAAATTGGAAAGGAAGAAGTCAAAATATCACTATTTGCAGATGATATGATGGTCTATATAAGTGACCCTAAAAATTCCACCAGAGAACTCCTAAACCTGATAAACAACATCAGTGCAGTAACTGTATAAAAAAATTAACTCAAAGAAATCAATGGCCTTTTTCTCCACAAAGGATAAACAGGCTGAGAAAGAAATTAGGGAGCCCGGCGTGGTGGCACACGCCTTTAATCCCAGCACTCTGGAGGCAGAGGCAGGCGGATTTCTGAGTTCGAGGCCAGCCTGGTCTACAAATTGAGTTCCAGGATAGCCAGGGCTACACAGAGAAACCCTGTCTCAAAAAAACAAAACAAAACAAAAAACAAAAAAAGAGAAAGAAATTAGGGAAACAACATCCTTCACAATAGTCACAAATACTATAAAATACCTTGTTGTGACTCTAACTAAGGAAGTGAAAGATCTGTATAATAAGAACTTCAAGTCTCTGAAGAAAGAAATTGAAGGAGATTTCAGACGATGGAAACATCTCCCATGCTCATGGATTGGCAGGATTAATATAATCAAAATGGCTACCTGGCGAAAGCAATCTATAGATTCAATGCAATCCCCATCAAAATTCCAACTCAATTCTTCACTGAGTTAGAAAGCGCAATTTGCAAATCCATCTGGAATAATAAAAAAAAACCTAGGATAGCAAAAACTATTATCAACAATAAAAGAACCTCTGGGGGAATCACCATGCCTGACTTCAAGCTGTACTACAGAGCAATTGTGATTAAAACTGCATAGTTCTGGTACAGTGACAGACAAGTAGATCAATGGAATAGACTTGAAGACCCAGAAATGAACCCACACACTGATGGTTATTTGATCTTTGACAAGGGAGCTAAAACCATCCAGTGGAAAAAAGACAGCATTTTCGACAAATGCTGCTGGAACAACGGGCAGTTATCATGTAGAAGAATGCAAATTAATCCATTCTTATCTCCTTGTACATAGCTCAAGTCTAAGTAGATCAAAAAACTCCACATAAAACCAGAGACACTGAAATTTACAGAGGAAAAAGTGGGTAAAAGCCTCAAAGATATGGGCACAGGGGAAAAATTCCTAAACAGAACTGCAATGGCTTGTGCTGTAAGATCAAGAATTGACAAATGGGTTCTTTCCAGCTTCTGGCTATTATAAATAAGGCTGCTATGAACATAGTGGAGCATGTGTTTTTATTACCAGTTGGAACATCTTCTGGGTATATGCCCAGTGGAGGTATTGCTGGATCTTCCAGTAGTACTATGTCCAATTGTCTGAGGAACATCCAGACTGATTTCCACAGTAGTTGTACCAGCCTTCAATCCCATCAGCAACAAGTAGTGTTCCTCTTTCTCCACATCCTCACCAGCTTCTGCTGTCATCTGAGTTTTTGATGTGAGCCATTCTGACTGGAGTGAGGTGGAACCTAGATTTCCCTCAACAGAGGAATGGATACAGAAAATGTGGTACATTTATACAATGGAGTACTATTCAGCTATTAATAACAATGAATTTATGAAATTATTCGGCAAATGGATATATCTGGAGGATATCATCCTTAGTGAGGTAACCCAATCACAAAGAAGTCACTAGATATGCACTCACTGATAAGTGGATATTAGCCCAGAAACTTAGAATACCCTAGATATAATTTGCAAAACACAAGAAATCAAGAACGAAGACCAAAGTGTGGATACTTCAATCCTTTTTAGAATAGAGAACAAAACACCCATTAAAGGAGTTACAGAGACAAAGATTGGAGCTAAGATGTAAGGATGGATCATCCAGAGAATACCCCACCTGGGGATCCACCCCATAATCAGCCACCAAACCCAGACACTATTGCATATGCCAGCAAGATTTTGCTGAAAGGACCCTAATATAACTATCTCGAGTGAGGCTATGCCAGTGCCTGGCAAATACAGAAGGGGATGCTCATAGTCATCTATAGGTTGGAATACAGGGCCCCCAATGGAGAAGCTAGAGAAATTATCCAAGGAGCTAAAGGGGTCTGCAACCATATAGGTGGAACAACAATATGAACTAACCAGTACCCACAGAGCTCGTGTCCCTAAATGCATATGTAGCAGAAGATGGCCTAGTCAGCCATCATTGGGAAGAGAGGCTCCTTGGTCTTGCAAACTTTATATGCCCCAGTAAAGGGGAACACCAGGGCCAAGAAGTTTGAGTGAGTGAGTAGGAGAACAAGGGTGGGGGAGGGTATAGGGAACTTTCGGGATAGCATTTGAAATGTAAATAAAGAAAATATCTAATAAAAAAAAGAATTTACAAATGGGAACTCACAAAATTGCAAAGCTTCTGTAATGCAAAAGACACTGTCAATAAGACAAAAAGGCCACTAACAGATTGGGAAAGGATTTTTGCCAATCCTAAATGTGATAGGCGACTAATATCCAATATATGCAAAGAGCTAAAGTAGGTGGACTCTAGAAATTCAAATAAACCCATTTAAAATGGAGTACAGAGCTAAACAAAGAATTCTCAACTGAGGAATACTGAAGGGCTGAGAAGCATCTGAAAAAATGTTCAACATCCTTTTTTTTTTTTTGAGATCTATTTTAAATATTGTACATACAAAGGATGTTGATATTACTGATTTTAGAAGATATGATGATGTTCACCTTTGGGATTTTTTTTCAACTTTTATTAGATATTTTCTTCATTTACATTTCAAGTGTTATCCAGAAAGTTCCCTATACCCTCCCCCCTCCCGGCCCTGCTCCCCTACCCATCCGCTCCCACTTCTTGGCCCTGGTGTTCCCCTGTATTGGGGCATATAAAGTCTGCATGACCAAGGGGCCTCTCTTCCTACTGATGGCCAACTAGGCCATCCTCTTCTATATATGCAGCTAGAGTCATGAGCTCAGGGGGTACTAGTTAGTTCATGGTTATTCTTCCACCTAGAGGGTTGAAGACCCCTTCAGCTCCTTAGGTATTTTCTCTAGCTTCTTCTTCCTTGGGAACCCTGTGTTCCATCTAATAGCTGACTGTGAGCTTCCACCTCCATGTTTGCCAGGCATTGGTATATTTTCCCCCAAGACAGCTATATCCGGGCCCTTTCAGCACCATCTTGCTGGCATATGCTATAGTGTCTATGTTTGGTGGCTGATTGTGGGATGGGTCCCTGGCAGCTGCAGTCGTTGGGTCCATCCTTTGGATTCAGCTTCACACATGATCTCTTTAACTCTTTCAATGTGTGCTTTGTTCTTAATTCTAGGAAGGGGTGACTTGTCCACATTTTGATCTTCCTTCTTCTTGAGTATCATGTGTTTAGTAAATTGTATCTTAGGTAGTCTAGGTTTCTGGGCTAATATCCACATATCAGTCAGTACATGTTATGTGAGTTCTTTTGTGAATGGATTACTTCACTCAGGATGATGGTCTCCAGATCCATCCATTTGCCTAGGAATTTCATATATTTATTTTTTTTTAATAGCTGAGTAGTACTCCATTGTGTAAATATTCCAAATATTTTGTATCCATTCCTCTGTTGAGGGACATTTGGGTTCTTTCCAGTTTCTGGCTATTATGAATAAGGCTGCTATGAACATAGTGGAACATGTGTCCTTGTTACCAGATGTAATATCTTCTGGATATATGCCCAGTAGAGGTATTGCAGGATCTTCCAGTAGTACTATGTCCAATTTTCTGAGGAACCGCCAGACTGATTTCCAGAGTGGTTGAACCAGCTTGCATTCCCACCAACAATGGAGGAGTGTTCCCCTTTCTCCACATCCACGCCAGCATCTGTTGTCACCTGAATTTTTGATCTTAGCCATTNACGTTGATGGATTTCTGTATGTTAAACCATCCCTGCATTCCTGAGATGAAGCCTACTTGGTCATGATGGATGATTGTTTTGATGTGTTCTTGGGTTCGGTTGCTGAGAATTTTGTTGAGTATTTTTGCGTCGATATTCATAAGGGAAATTGGTCTGAAGTTAATACATGCTTCTTGTTAACCCAGTATCTCTGCTTCCTGATCAAATGATATGTGTAGTGTCCTCTTCCTTTACACTGCGGATTGATATCCTCCATAACCATGAGCCAGAACATTTTTATCCCTTAAGCTGTGTTGTTTGGGGATTTTGTCTGTCTCCTTGGGTATTGTGTCTTAGCAAGGACAACCTGAGTAACTAGTTAAGAAAATGGGTTTATAGTAAGAAACCTGATAATGTGTAATTTTAAGCCTCGAAAGTCTGAAGATGTATATAATCGAAGCCTTGCAATGTTGTAAGGAAACTTTACTGGGTCATTCTGGTGGAAGTTCCACAATTTGAACCCTCATAACAAAGACTATATTCAAAAAGTTTTAGAATACTACAGTGACCCTTTTGGGAATTCAATAGAGGCTATCCATTCAAAAGAGTCCATAGTGTGACAAAGGATTTGGCTATGTTCTGCTTGTGTCTGAATATTAAAGTAGGACTGAGTTCAAAAGTTCTGGGTTAATTTCCTTGATGGAGAAAATTTCAAGAAAACTAGCATCAAGACTGATATGGTTGTTACTAGCTCTCCTTCATTGGATTTACAGTAAGCACATAGACAGACAAACAAATGGAACATAAAGAAGTGAAAAATGCATAAGTGTAATGGAAAGAATATGGGCTTTCAAGTTGCAGACAAGGCAAGTGCAGATAAAGTACAATAAAGAGAGTCATGGTATTAAAGATAAATATCAGACTTTACACAGAACTGAATGGAATGTGCTCTGAAGACACACCTCCACACATTAAATGCTCCCGGGTGCAAAAATGCAAAGCCGGTTGAAGGAATTTTATTTACAGCTCTCCATTTGACTAAGCACAAGTCACAGACTTCATTTGGAAGAGAATTCCCGAGAAAGGAGTTTCAAATAGAACATGGAGAAACATTCTTACCACTTTGAAAGTCAGAGACTTCTGCAGCTATGATGGTCAAAGAGCAATCTTTAAATAGAAGCAGAATCTGGCATTATGCATGCTGTGCTAGGTTTTCGCCCTAAATATGAAAGAGTTATGGATTCATAGCAAGATGCAAGGGAAACGCAATGTCGTCAAACAGAGTGTATGGCATTCGTATATGGAATTCCTGGTAGAATAATGACTGAAGCTGTAAAGGGGAAGTTTACATTGCAGTAGAGAAACCATGTAGTTGGAACCTAGGAAAACTGCCGGCACCAAAGGGAGATAGACTCAAAGAAGGCATTTGTGGTTCAGTTAGCAGAGATCTAGAGACTGACTTCAAGTATACCTGATGACATGATGAGCCCCTGATCCTGACTATGTAGGTACAGGGTCACCCACACCTCTTTTCATTTAATTTAAATCAGCCATTTCCCACTCTGCATCTTTTGCCTTGGTTTTATAACTGTCATGGCTCTTTTCCCCTCTACTATGCCCAACTGGAACTATTAAGCCTAAATACATAAAGATTCTTCCTATTTTATCCAAGCATCTGCACAGTGTGATTAAAATTGTTAAATAGAAATATGCAAGTGTTCTAAATTGCATCTTTAAAAAAATTGGGATGTGACAGCATAGATAAAATGAGCCTTCAATGTGATCCTAACACTTTGGTTATTCTTATCTGTCTTAAATCTGTATAAGATTACCTCATGTTGTGTCTTTTGGTCTCAAATAAAAAAAATAGTTTCCTCAATTTTCATTTTTAGTTGTTGTTATTGTATATGATTTCTCCAAAATGTTACTTATCCTCTGAAAGAAAGAAAAAAGTTACAAAACATAAAGTTGTCACATGCCTTAGCAGAACAGATTTTTCCAACTTAACTCTACATTCATCTATGGAACCTGTTACACGTCATTACAACACAACTGAAGTATGTGCTGTATTTGTGCACTAAATTCTATCCTTCTTGCTTTTCCAGTATACCAGGCCTTCAATATATGATGCTGTGCATTGCTATTCACACATTCAGTGAAAACTTTCAGCACCAGTCATCTCATACATATTCAAGGACATTCTCGTGAATGTACAATTACGCAGGCATCAACTGAAACAGCTGTATAACTTTCATCAATAATATTATTTCCTAAATTCATTCCAATCAAACTCTGTAAGGAGATGTCTACCACAGAACGTGTGTAGGGTATTCTTGGAGGAACAGACACGCCCCACTTCTTATTTCTCCCTCCACGTTTCTGCACAATTGTTGAAAAATGTTGTACGGGGCCCTTAAGTGCTATGGCTTTTATTGTCTGTAAAAGTTAACATTAAAACAGGGAAGACCACAAAGAGGGGGTCACTGTCTTCCATGTGTTCTTTGCCTAAGAAGGGGACACATATGGACAGAATCACTATAAACAGGAGAAGAGACAGGGAGATGTGTGAGAAAGTATAAACCTGAATAAAACCAACACGTGGCAGGGATAAAGCAGCTTGGAGCACAAGCCTGTAATGAGTAGGTATGCTAATTTCCAACCTGTAATTTTGTCCTTCAGGGATTAATTATCTAGATTGGAGGATAAAGGGAGTAAAACATAACCATTTACTCAGGGTAAAAACAACAACAACAAAAAATTGTGGACAGTTAGAAAGGGGATGAGCCCAATGAAATCCCTGAAATAATAGGGCAGAAACCAAACAAAGGGTCTCCCCATCCATGGAGAGCAGATGTACCAAGAGCACGGAGCCAGGAGCTAGAAAGAAGAAACATTAAGAACTAGGGAAGAGGATATTAGGGTCAAGCTGTTCTCTATGAATGTACAGGAAGAAATCAACCTTACCAAAGAAATCTCAGACCCTGGCTGTTCACCAGCTCAGTTACCTTGATGTTACCAGATTTTATTTGCCATAGGAAAGATATTGTGAGCTCATATTATGACAGTGACTAAGAATAGCTACACTAAAATGCTACTCTAATATATCATACACCCATTTGGGAATTTCTGAGTGTATTTTTACAATCAACTGCTTAATATTACTTTTTAAGTTCAATTTTGAGATTATAGTGTAATTATGACATTTCTCCCCTTCCTCTCTCCAAACCCTCATACATACTCCTCACTATTCTTTTTCAAATTAATAGCATTTTTTTGTTAATAAACTCCTAAATATAACCTGCTCAGTCTGTATAAAGTAACTTGTATGTAAGCTTTCAGGGTTCATTATTTGGTATTGGATAATCAATTGGTGTGTTCTTTCTTGGGGGAGGGGTATCCTCCACTGCTCTCAGATTCCTCAGTTACCTGCAGTTCTCTGTGCAGGGTTGAGGCCTTGTCTTTGCTCACTATAGCATGTCATCAGTGTCATCATTGTTCCCCATTTTGTGTGTGTGTGTGTGTGTGTGTGTGTGTGTGTGTGTGGTGTCTGTGCAGGAGTTTGTTTACAGGTATGTATGCCTGTGCATATGCTTGTGGAGGCAACACATGGGTATTAGTATCCTGCAGTGGCACTCTCCACCTTAATCTCTTGAAACAGGGTCTCTTATTATACAGGAAGCTAAGCTATCGATCAGCAAACCCTGACATTCTGCAGTTTCTGCAGTACGCAGTGCTGACGTTCCAGGAAATGTGTGGTCTCCAGCTTTTCACCTAGGTTCCAGGATGCAAGCTCACAGCCCTTGCTCTTACCCATTCTCTGTCACTTCCCTAAAGCTCCTTCTTGAGGGCTCTTAGGCACATCTTACAAAATGTATTACAAGATAAAGCCAGTCATTAGACTTAACCAATTAAAGGGTAAATTTAGATTTTCATGAGAATCCTTGTAGCTTTAAGAGATTTGCTTGAAAGCTAGGGAAGCCGATGGTTTTCATCCAAAGCAGCACTTCATTTAAGACAGCAGAAGCTCCTGAACAAAAGGCTCATGGCAGATGCTCACATAATCAAAACTGAGCTTATTAGGAAAAAAAATTAGCACACTGTATTAACTTGATGTTTTCTTTGATTAGCAAGCACTCTCATAATATAAAAATTGCTCTTATGATATTAGCAAAAAAATGTACTTGACATTCTTTTCTCCATGAACGTGAAGTGGGAAGTGGGCTAAGATATTAAGTTATTGATGGAAAAGTAAACATCTGATAGAGTACACATTTCAGCTTTATGACAATAATTTGTCTTATTAGGACTTGCATAATGTTAGTCCAAATGTGAACCCAGCTTTTAAAAAACATTAGCTTAACGACGAAACACATGTTTTCTATTTTGACTGTCTCTGTGAAAAAGGCGCACATTCGTCATGATTAAAATGCTTTTTACAGCTGTATTTAAGATCATTTGCTTTAATGCTACTCTTAAGAATCCTTCGATATTTAATAGCAGGGTATATTTGGAGAAGATACAGAGAAGCCCTTGGAATGGATATTAATTTTTATAGCTACTGTAACATACTACAGAAAGCTGGGTGGTTTAAAACTGAAGTTTATTCACATAGATTTCAGAGGCAAGAAGTTCAAAATCTAAGTGCATCCCGGGCCATGCTTCTCTATCGGTGCCTAGAATGATCCTTCCTTATCCTGTCCTGGATATGACTGACAGATGATCCTCTTTGCTGTCACTTGGATTTCAGCCACAGAAATCTGCTTCCTGCTCTGCCACTGTCTACTGACCCTTTTCTTGTCTTAATCTTCCCTTTCCTCTTCATATGAGATCTCCTGTTGGGTTACTGTCTTTCCAAACATAATGTAATCTTATCATAATTAGATTATGTCCGCTTAGACCCAATTTCCAAATTACTTCCTTTCTGTCAAAATCATGGCATAGAAGCTGATTGACTCAATTTATAGACAGACTATAAAAATTCTCTTAGAGACTATTCAAGGCAAGGTTCAGGAGAAATAAGGGATAAGGTATTCCCTGTAGCTTGGGGATCAGCTGTAACATCTATCGTACAGATTCTAAGATGGACAGGTGTTGTGGATGGGCCTGGTCCTGTTTGTACTTTGATGCTAATTTTGCTGTCCTGGAAGGAGTTGCAGACAAGGGGTCATGTACCCAGGTGACTTCTTGTGAACCAATACCCTAATGAATAAAGGAGCCAATCAATGGGCAAGTAGGCAGGACTTCCAGGTTGGATGGAGGAAGAGAAGAAGTAGGAGTGAGAAGATGTAGCCTCAGCTGTAGTTGATGGCTTAGGAGTGAAGGGGTCATGCAAAAGATTTGAGGCTTAGCACCATGAAGAGAGCCTATAAGAGGCTATTGGTAAAGCCTAGTTAGAATGGAACATCCCAGTGTACTGGAGATGTCAGCACCATGGGATGATCATGAAGAACAGCAGCTGTAGTGGAGTGGGTCAATCTGAACTTAGAATGCTACAGAGGGCAGAGCTGGAGAAGTGATGCCAGCCCTTAGGAGGAGCCTAAAAGTTCAAGTGGAATCCCAGACACTGAAACAAGAAGCTGTAACATTGAAATTGCCTTGGAGACTCAAAGATGTTAAAGATGCCAGAGCCATGGGATACATGCTGAGGAAAGCTGCTAATAGGGACTGGAACCAGCCCAGGAGAAAGTAGTTTGTTGCAGTCAACAAAGATGAGAAAGGAGTGGAGATCTGAAGACCGCTTTGACATCAGCCATGGAGATGGAGATGCAGAGTTTGGAGTTTGTCCAGCTGGTTTCCTGTCTTGCTTTGGGGATTACAGTTAAGTGATTGGATGAATCTCAGAAGAGACCTTGAACTTTGGACTTTTAACATTGTTGAGGCTGCTGTAGACTACGAAGACTTTGAAAGTTGTACTAAATGCATTTTACATTATGATGTTTAAGCATACCCCCTCCCCCCAATAGACTCGTGTTTTTGAACAAGTCTATGGGGGCCAGGGAGTGGAATGTGATGGTTTGTATGTTCTTTGACCAGGGAGTGGCACCATTTAGAGTTGTGGCCTTGTTGGAATAGGTGTGTCACTGTGGGTGTGGGCTTAATACTCTCACCCTAGGTCAGTCTTTGGATGAAGACAGACTCTCAGCTCTGCCTGTGCCATGCCTGCCTGGATTCTGCCAGGCTCCCACCATGATGATAATGGACTGAACCTCTGAACCAGTAAGCCAACCCCAATTAAATGTTTTTTATGACTTGCCTTCCTCATGGTGTCTGTTCACAGCAGTAAAACCCTAACTAAGACCTTGAGTTACCATTGGTTCTGAACTAAGTTTGTGTTGTGTTTTCCTTCACATTGCAGATTGTCCTGGTTCAAGAGAGAAAGATACAGTGGAAAAGCATGGGTTTGCCTGAGGTGAATCATAAAGGCAGTGGGGAGAAGGGGGTTGAAGTATAGGGCTGGAGTGATAGTGACCTGGCATTGGGAACTTAGTGAGCTGAGCTGGGTAGAGATGTTTCGGGAGCTCTAGAGAATCTCCTTGATATAATAAGCTGGCCACCTAACTCCTGGATGACAGGATTCTAAGACTTGCAGAAAACCAGGGTTTAGGGAGGATCTCTGTGAACCAGTGTCTTCTGAGTATTACAGGTTTGCCTTGCTCATGAGCTCAAGGCAGCTGTGGTTGCCTGGGTGATAACTACACAAGATGAGTCAATCAAATATCCTACCATGCATGGGGAAGGAGCTCTCAAAGGCAACAGAAGAGTTAGTCACAATTGATAACTGCTGGTGAGGAAGAGTCAGTTTTCTTCAGGGGAGAGGTACCTGGTTGTTTTTCCATTCTGTAATGGCCAGTCAGACTCCCAGGAGCAGCATTAATTGGACTCGGTGAGTTTAATAAAAGGAGCATGATGTTAGATGGAGGAGAGGGTGTCAGTGGATTCTGGGAAGAATTGGATTTCAAGGTTAACATTTTTTTTTTTCCTATAAATGGACACAAAAGGTCTCTAGTGCTTTTTGAAAAATGATCTTTCATGTCCCCTGCCAGGCTGCTTGTCTGCCTTGCCACTGGGGTGCCCAAACATCCCAGGGAAAGCCACTCAGGAGTGTCCCTAATAGGGGTCCTTAGCCTATGATTTCTCAGGTGGGAAATGAACCAGGCAGGGAGGGGAAAGCAGAGTCCTGGGACAGGGGCAGCCTCCAGTTTGGTTTCATGTGAGCTCTGAAAGATCAAAGGAGCTAGGGAGAGAGACTGCTTTCTCCTGGAGATTGAGCCTCTGCTCCTTATAATGAAGCCTTTCCCCCTCAGCAGGTATCTTTGATGAAGGAGATGGACCTTGCTTGTCCAAACTGTTTTATTTGATGGTAAATGTGAATGCATACACCTTACTCAGAGTAATCCAGGGATTAAATACCTTTTGTGGAAAGGAATACCCAGAAAGAGAAGCTCATTGGCTTTACACTCAGGAACTATCTAGATACCTCATTAACATGGAGAACTTCAGGTTTTTATGCTATGTGACTAATTACCATGGTCTTCTTAGAGGGTTGCCATGGTTACCCTTTCCAGATCAGTAGTTTGGCAGGGAGCTGCCTCCACTCCTGACCTGAAGTCTGATTCCTCTGGGTCTGGGGTCTGGACTTGCTCAACCTTATCAGTTTTTTTTTTTTTTCTTTCTATCTGGTGGCATGATCTGCTTGCCCCACAGTCCCCAAATTATTAATTGATGGCCTTCCTTAGAGAGTCCACCAGGAGCCAGATTTCCTGACTGAGCCAGCTCAAAATTATTCCTGCTTCCCAGGAAATACCTAGTTTTGCTTGATTTACCAAATGAACATTGAGTAAACTCTGGTTTCATTCAGGTAAACATTTTTTTTTTCTAGTACAATTTCCTAGCTAAGCTGTAAGGCATGATTATGCCAGAGTATTATTGTTAGCTGAAGTTAAAAGCTAAGATTGCCAACTATTTTACTATTCAGCATAATTTACAGTCTTACTTTAGATCCTCTGTGAACTATTGTAATGAATCCCCCCCCCCCCCGGGCTCAATCATATGGTATCATTGAACTTATCTCTAAGGGTGTCAGTTGTGGAGATCTTGGGTGAAAAATGTTCTCATTGCTTCCCCAATGAAGGTTCATATCTCTTTTCTTTGTTGTCTTTGCACGATTTGAAGAGCACTTTAAATCAGATGAAATGATCTGAAAAACTAACACATTTCTTCTTACTATTTGACATATATAAGAAACAAAATAATTGTCATAACTGTCATGCTAACACAATTCTAGATTTAATTTAGTTATCCCTGGGGGTCCTTCCATTCTAACACTGGGTGTTTAGACCCCCTCAGGATAGGCTGTGGTTCAATTAACCAATTTCTTAAAATAAATATATGTGGGAAACAGCCTCACTTTTTGTTGTTATTGGTTTGTATCCTTGATATTTTGAAAATAATTAAATCCTTTTTAAATTAATATGTGTCCATTATTTGGAAATAGACTGTATGTATCTATGTCAGTACATATGTATCTCCGTGTTTTAAGGCATGTTTTGTATCTAGTTTCACTTGCCAGCAAGCTGGAATTGGGATATAAAAGTGCTATGATAGAAAGACAAAAACCTGTTAATGTGACATTTCTACTAGGAATGCTCAGAGGAGTGCATCCTTATTTGAAAAATAAATGCCTCCAAATATGTGAAACACCTCATCACTTGTCACGGGCTCCTTCTGTACTGTTAGAATATTTTTCCAGCTAATATTTAAAATGAAGCCTCCCTAGTTTATAGTTTCTTCTGTCTTAAGTTTTAAATCACAGAAGGAAACAAAATCCAAGGTTTTTTTGAGTTTAAATCCCTCTGTGTTTTCTAGGACTGGCCCTTATATGTCCCTTATCTGCCAGGCGCTGTACTCTCTTTTGATTTAACCCTTAATATTGGATGTGAAGGCTGAGAAATATAATCCCCTGTGATTAGAGTGAGTTTCAGTGTGGCTAGTGACTTTGCTAAAAAATGGCACATTTATGGCATTTATAATGCAAATGTGCACTTATATATGCATTTTCAAATCTATTGTCTGTGACTTCCAGGATATGAGCATGGATCTGTCTTAGACTTTTCCAGTGGCTTAAATTGTTTCTTTCTGTGATGCACACATATGCACATTCGTGTTCATGTCAGGTAGTATGTCTGAACCTAGAGAACTCTGTTTCAGCCAGACTGGCTGGTCTGTGAGACCCAACCATCCTAGTGATGCCATCACCCCAGTCCTAGAATTATAGATATACACTAGAGAGTCTAATTTTTCATATGGGTACTGAGTATCTGAATTCATGTCCTCAGGCTTTCAAAGCAAGCAATATACTTACTGAGACATCTTTCTTTTTTTTTTTTTTTTTCCTTGTTCTGGTCAACCCTGCTTGCTCCGGTCGGCCCCGCTCACTCTGGTCAGCCCGGCTCACTCTGGCAAGCCCCGTTCACTCTGGCCGGCCCCACTCGCTCCGGTTGGTCTCACTTGCTCAGTCCCTGCTCTCTCTGGTCCAAGGATTCATTTTTATTATTATTCGTAAGTACACTATAGCTGACTTCAGACTCACCAGAGTAGGGCGTCAGATCTCATTACTGGTGGTTGCAAGCCACCATGTGGTTGCTGGGATTTGAACTCATCACCTTCGGAAGAGCAGTCGGTTGCTCTTACCCGCTGAGCCATCTCACCAGCCCCCTGAGACATCTTTCAAGTCCAAGTACTACATCTTACTAATTTGAAGATGGTTTTATCTTTAACGAAACACTATTTCCTTTACTTCTTTTTTCTCTATTATTTATTTTTTTAAATTTTTTATTAGATATTTTCTTTATTTACATTTCAAATGTTATCTCCTTTCCCATCCCTATCCTGAGTGAGATAACACAATCATAAAAGAACACACATGGTATGCACTCACTGATAAGTGGAAATTAGCCTAAAACCTCGGAATACCCAAGATACAATTCACAGACCTCATGAAACTCAAGAAGAAGGAAGACCAAATTGCGGGTGTTTTGGTCCTTCTTGGAAATGGGATGAAAATACCCATGGGAGGAACTATGGAGACAAAGTATGGAGTAGAGACTGAAGGAATGACCATTCCAGAGACTGCCCCACATGGGGTTCCACCCCATATACAGTGACCAAATCCAGACACTATTGTGGATGCCAAGAAGTGCATGTTGACAGGAACCTGATATAGCTGTCTCCTGCGAGGCAGCTCTGCCAGATCTTGTCAAATACAGTGGTGAATGCTATCAGCCAATCATTAGACTGAGCACAAGGTTCCCAATGGAGGAGCTAGAGAAAGGACCCAAGGAGCTGAAGGAGCTTCTCTTTACTTCTTAATGCTAATTACACTTTTCTTTTTTTAAATCATTCTTCCTGACCGGAGCGGGGGAACCTTCCATCTACCTTCTCTTCCCCCTTTTCATCATTTTGTGGGCCAATTTTGCTTATAAGTCACGAAGTAGCCTAGAATGTCCGTAAACTAGTGATCTTTCTCCCTTTTTGCCCAAATATTAGGGTAACTTTGCTCTTATGTAACATAACTACATTAAGCTAAACACTGCTAGTGACTTTGCTAAAAAAATGGCACATTTATCGCATTTATAATGCAAATGTGCACTTATATATGCATTTTCAAATCTATTTTCTGTGACTTCCAGGATATGAGCATGGATCTGTCTTAGACTTTTCCATCTGGATCTGGGCATCAGAACAGTATGTTCAAGACTAGACACATGAGCAACACTCTCTGAGACAATCCGGTCTTGTCAGACTACCAGATGACAATAGCACCATAAGTGTTCCCAGAAATGAGCCACAACACCTGTGCATACAGCTAATCCCTAATTACTCAACCGCAGAAGTGTGAGATGTAAGGAATGCTTGTGTGTCTGTGGGTAATTTGGGAATGATTCATTAGCATGAATAGGGTGGAGAAATGGCAAGCACTTTTTAAAAAGAATTTTATACTTTTGATTTTCTTTTATTTGTTTTTACGTTCCTATTAGGTAAACTGAAGAATTTTTTAAAAAGGGGAGGCAGAACCTGTAGAGACCATATCCAGAGGTTAGGCAAGGCCCCTGTTTGGGGGATGGGGCCACCCACTCATCTCCAATTTTTTAATCCAGAACGACTCCTGTCTACAGGAAATACAGGAGCAAAGTGTGGAACAGAGACTGAAGGAAAGGCTATCCAGAGACTGCCCCACTTGGGGATCCATCCCATATACAGACACCAAGCCCAGACATTATTGCAGATGCCAAGAAGTACTTGTTGATAGGAGCCTGTTATAGCTGTCTCCTGAAAGGCTTTGGAAGAGCTTGACAAATACAGATGTAGATAGCTCACTGTCAACCATTGGACTGCGAACAGTGACCCCAATGGAGGAGTTAAAGAAAGGACTGAAGGAGAGAAACAATATCAACCAACCAGACCTCCCAGAGCTCCCAGGGACTAAACCACCAACCAAAGAGTGCACACGAGGGACCCATGGCTCCAGCTTCACACGTAGCAGAGGATGGCTTTGTCTAGCATCAATAAGAAGAGGTTATGGTTATGGTTATGGTTATGGTTATGGTTATGGTTATGGTTATGGTATGGCCCTTGGTCATGTAAAGGCTCAGTGCTCCAGTGTAGGGGAATAGCAGGGTGGTGAGGTGGGAGTGAGTGGGTGGGAAGGAGCACTGTCATAGAAGCAGGGGGAAGGGAATGGGGTAAGGGCTATCCGGAGGGGAAACCAGAAAGGGGAAACATTTGAAATGTTAATACATAAAATAGCCAATAAAAAGAATGTTTTATACACTAAATTCAGTTTATATTTGTTTGTGTCTCTGTGGCATAACTAGATATATAATTTGTATAAGATACTTAATGTATTATATGTGCTATAATATAATGCCAATCATTGTCATCCATTTTTAGCACATTTTCCCCTACCTGTTTAGTGCAGAGCAAATAATTTAGGCACATATAGTCAGAGCTAAGATATTACTCTGATAAGCCAGAGAATAATGTTAATTTTATGAATATAATTTTGAAATTGATATTTTATCTATAGGTGTCTAATAACAAAGAGTATTAGGTTTTTAGTTAAAATATATGTGTAATACTAGAGACCTTGGAGTTATGAAGTGAGGACTAAAAATAATTAAAATTGCAAACTATTAAAAGTGAAGTATTTTATGATACAAAAATATTCATAAATTTCATGGTCACAGAAGAGAGAGGGTCTTGGTTTTTATGGCCATTTTCAAAAGCTAGCTTTGGGTATAAAAGTTTAAAGAAGGACCACTCTGTATTAACCAGCCTAACCAGTCTATCTAGTCACACCTTTGTGCTTTTTGTACCTACATTATCTGAATTCAAGTATCTTCTAAACATGCAACCTAAGCAACAATTGGGTTTATTTCCAGCTATAAAACATTATTAAATTTAATTCATTTCAACTATAAAATATAAGTGGATTTGGGAAAGTACATTATAAAATGAAATATAAAGTTATTAGTTAATAGTCACAAAGTTTATTGTCTTCAAAAATAAATGACTCTAACAGATTGTTCAACAAATGAATGAAGTCACCATGTAGTGCTGTAGAAACTTCTCACGAAACTCCCAGGGAATGGGGAAGAATGCATGGTTTATGATGACTAACCAGGCCCATAGGAATTGATGACTTCATGTTGTCCCTATGCTGAGGTTGTACCACACATGTTACTCTAAGACATCTTGTGGCTGCTGTCCTGGATTACAATTCATACTAACAGATGTTTAAGGAGGAAATTATTTGTTCAATTTGTTTATGAGTCAGAAGGTTTTTGTCTGAACATAATTACATGAGGAGACCACAATTTATGAATGGATTGTATTCCAGAAGGCCATTTGTGAGTCAGTTGTTTGGGATGAGGAATATATATTTTATGTATAAACTAGTTTAAATGTTAGTGTTTCCCAAGAAGACCACAAATAGCTGCTTTAATCCACAACTTGGCTGACAGAGTTTGTAGCTCAGTCCCAAGTCCTTGGAGAAAGAATTTGGAGAGAGGTGGCCTACTCCTTGCTTGGTTAGTTTGTTTGTATAGAATTTAAATAAGATAGACATTTCTGTGTCTAGATTGGCTTCTGTTATCTTCCCTCCCCCCAAACACCTTAAATGACAAGTCTGACCTATCCATAACAAACCTTATGCTCCTCTAAAATCGTGAGTTTCTCCTCAGTCACCAAGAAGACACTTAGGTCATCGTAAAACAATGAAGAATTTTTTTTAAAACCCTAATGAAGTTAATAACTATCCCAGAGTAGCATATTTATTATGTAAATTCCTGTACTAGGTGGATTTTGTGATTTAAGAAGGGAAGAAAAAAATCCAGATGTTATATATGTCTGATCAAGGCTAACAGTCAGCTCTTTCTTTTCCCCAAATCTTGCTTGACTCATTTTCTCTAATAAACTTTGCTACTTAACTTTTTTTCTTCTTTTTACCCTTTATAAAGTAGCACATTTTCTAAATCTTCCCTCCCTATGTTTCTATTTTACAAGAAAAATGTAGGTAAGAAGTAAACGATCAAAAATGATCTTATCAATACATAAATAGCAATTTCTTTGGCTGTACATTTTTTTCTCTCTGACAAACCACTAGATAATATTTACCTTTTGTTTGTTTACTATCTAGACTAAGCAGTGTTTTCCCACAGTCAGTCTAGAACTTTGACTGGACCCTTATTAAACCTCAAAAAGTACTTAAGAAACAAACTTTTAAAATTCGACCATATTTCAGCCATGTCATAATAGAGACATGAAAGGACTTGTGTTAAAATATGCCTCTTAGACTTTCCATATATCTGGGAAAATGAACAACATGATCCTTTGACCAGTTCTCCCTAGGCCATCCTTGTTCCCTTTGAGAAACATAATAATTAACTTAAGTTTTTATTACAAATGATAACGACTTGCTGTCTCTGCGCATAAAGTCCTTTTGGTTTACTTCTGTAACAGCAGAAAGAAGTGAAAAGCTGTGAAAGGAAACTACTATTATTTCCTGGGCAAATCCCATACGCATTTGAGAACATTTGGTATGCCTGTAATGAAACTAATTTAAATAAGGAGCAATACATGGGATGGGAGCTCCAAGCTTGCTTCCCACATGTGTTAGTGAAACTGAAATACATGAAGTATGGTTACAAGTCATCTGAATTTACAAACACCACCTGCCAAGAGGGCAGCACAAAGCCCTGTCTAGTGAGCTAATGCCACACAGTGTGATTGGGATGTACTTATAATTTGTACAGACAGTCATGGTGGATCCACTTTTACAATTAGAACTGCTCTGTCATTTGCTGAGTATTTGGGTGGCCCTTTCTAATTTACACATGAACACCAACAGAGAAAGCACTGGTATGTGAGGTCTGGAGAGGACAGGCAACATACAGCAGATGGAGCTGCTTATGTGTTAGCAGGTATCAGTTAACATACAGCTATGCGAAGCCTTGCTCTCTATTTGGCTCTCTCAAGACTGTTTAATACTATTAACTCGAGACTTGAAGTCTATGGCAGATGTCAATATCTGGCATATTTTTTTCTAATGAGTTATCTGCTCTGCATTTTCAATCATTGTTAAATTAATTCTTTAAGTGCTGTTTTTGACAGTGCATGCTGTTTAAAGAATCTATCAGGATTAAATTCATTGCAACAATCAATAGCTTATTTGTTCCAAAACTTGCATAAAATTGCAATCTTACACAATATATTACTTGCAAACTAAATGTCCCAAATTAAAAGTTGGTCAGTTCGCATATTTTTATAGTAAGCACATAGGCATTTGGTACAAAAAGTTGAGTTATTCTGGATTGGTCTCTCAGACAAACCACACGAATGGGAGTTGCTCATTGGAAATATTTCAGCACACTACATGCAAGTGTCCATAGGCGCGTGTTTGTGTGCCTTTGTTTTTGTGTGTGCATCTGTGTCTGTATGTGTGCCTGTACCCAAGTGTGTGTGTGTGTGTGTGTGTGTGTGTGTGGTGTGTGTGTGTGTGTGTGTGTATGGTGTGTGTGTGTGTGTGTGTGTGTGTGTGTGTATGGTGTGTGTGTGTGTGTGTGTGTGTGTGTGTGTGTATGGTGTGTGTGTGTGTGTGTGTGTGTGTGTGTGTATGTGTGTGGTATGTGTGTGTGGTGTGTGAGTAGGTGTGTGAGGTCAGGTAAGAGGCCGACTTTCAGGAATAAGGTCTTCTATCTACCTCATTGAAGCAGGCTGTCTCTTTCTTCTGTGATGTGTAGCTTGCTCCAGGCTTTGCCCAAAAGTTAATACCTCAGTCTCACCTCCCATCTTGGCTGTGAATGCAGGGATCACAAACGTGCACATCTGGTTTCCTCTGTGGCCTCTGGGGAGCATACTCAGATTAGGAAGTTTATGGCTAGTGTGTTTACTCACTGAGACATTTCCCTGGACCACCGAGTGCCAGTTTTAAAATTCTGAGACAATTCCTTTGGGGTTTAGAATTTGTAATTCTTTATGCATTCTATGTGGCAAGAAGTACTCAAAGTCATTGATCTGGGATATCAATAAGATCAGGTAAAACATTTATCTGGGTCTATACTTATTTGTAAAGATGTGTCACAGGAAAATGGAGCCTACACAGACTAATTTCCTAATGGTATCTCAGGGTTTGGAAAGGTGATGGAATACTTGTGTAACTTGTGTTACCTCAGTTTGGGGCAGTAGGCATGACTGTGCTGTCTAGTTCATGGGCAGCAGCATACAGGAATTAGTGAGTAGTTAGCCCAAGGTCACCTTTGTCCTCACAACAATGAATCTGTATGGAATGAAATGAGAAACTCCTTTGTCTCTCATGAATACTAGTCTATAAAAATAAAATGTGGTTTGATTTGCTGACCTGACAATATAAAACTTATCCTGAAGCCGGGTCTTGAATTCCAAGATGACCTGGTATTGAACTCAGACCTCTCACCGAGTATTCCTACGCTCCCTACTTTTCTTTCCTTTAAGCTATCTGCCACGCTCACTCCTGCTTTTGTATATATGATCACTCTGTTTCTACCACTTCTCAGGCATTTGATTTAACCGTGAAGTTTCATAAAACATTCATTTCTCTTGACAATGGGGTAAGCTTGTTAGGCAAACCTGATCAACAGAAAGAATGATGGTAATTCCTAAGAACTTCTTTTGTTGAGTATCTTCTCAGTCTTGAAAAGGAAGGAAAAGAGAAATTCTCTTGATTTTTTTATACTTTTGGTTATTGTGAGTAAAATAATGATTCGTGAAATGAAGCCACCACATGTTACTGACCCTACACTGCATTCATTTGTTAATTAGCTAATCTCAATACATGCTCCAGAATCCCTTTGTGTGAATTGTCAAATCATAGATTAAAATCTGGTTCCCCAGGTTGTATGTGAATAGGTATGTAGAATGTATATAAATTGCTTACCAAATAGTCAATGGATGCTCTGAGATTGGTTCTATGGCTTTTGGATATCTAATAAATTATTGCCACTTGCGGGAGTTTGTATATATCATCCTTTCTTTGGTTCACAAAACTGACTAATTATTAAAGAAGTAAAATAAATGGTGAGCATCAAAGAAATTAACTTAAAAGAGTTTCACTATAGACAAAGGAAATGTCAAATGAATAACTAAAGAGACGTTTACATCGGTTGTTTATTACAGAATGCTGCAAGTCATTATATGATCTACATAATAAAAGATGCATGTTTTCCTGGGATTTTGGTTCAAATTGTAACATATGTTTCCATACAGAATGTTGAAAATTTTCTGATTGAACAAAGCATTTACGGTGATCACCAAACACGTTTACAGGAGGAAAAAAAAAAAGCTCTAGAGGACTAATCAAAACAAGATGGCCTTGATCTCCCTGCATTTGCTTCTTCCAAATGCCACGTAGAGTTCCCTGTTCTAGTAAATGTCTGGACTCTGTGGGGAAGGATGAAGAAAGTGCCCCAGATTTGTGGATCTAGCGGATCTTGACAGATTGCTGTGCGCAACATGATTGATTAGTGAGATGAAAATAGAATAGAGAACCGGGATGAAATCTTCCCAACCTGTGGGAAATGGACGTTCTGTTAATCTCCTAATTAGGTTTTGAATACAATGAGCTGAGTTTTGCTTTTTGAGTTTGTTCATCACTTTAATAAATTTCAACTATTCAGCAAAAAAGACATAAGAATTAGTGTATAATCATCAAGTCTTTCCCATGGCATATAGGGCATAGAAATTGCAATTTTCTTTGAAGTAGCCAAGCAATTTGCTTATATTTCTTTCTTTATTGTAGAAAAGGAGGCCTTGATTTTCTTGTCTTAACTTTTGGAAAAAAATTATTATTTTTTACTGAAAGCGAGATGACATTGGACAAGTTAAGTTCCTTAAGTTATACTTATCTTATTTGCAGACTGTGATAATGCTCCTTACATGTGTGCCTAATTATTTTTAAACTCACCTTTAACAGTTAATAAAAAACATAGAAGTACTGCTTGGCTTCATCTGTGATTTTAAAATATTAGATTAAATTATGTAAACTTGTAAATAAAAGCATTTGGAAAAAAGTAACAGAGTTACCTCCTGCATAGCAGACCTCAAGTTAGGTCAAACTCATGGGCAACCCACAAGGCTAAATAAGTCATAGGCCCAAGAGAACTTATTCTAGTTGTGATGCTAACTGAGGATGTTGTTATAAACTGCCTTCTGATAACTGTATTTATAACCTTAAATTTATGTTGCTTTCAACCCTGGTTAGGTAAACATCATTTACTGTAGAATGCAGTTAATGCGGACACTCATATCTGGTCAAAATGCTTTCAATAATAAGTGATTGTTGATAGTCAAGCCCTAAATGGGATGTCTGCATCCCACGGCTCAGGGATCATCACAGAAAAGTTGTAGAAAGAATGAAATAGCCACAGGAGAAGGAGCAGTGCTGGGAAGCACTGTCTTCGAAACATTTAGGAGTAAATAAAGCTCTGAACAAATGCTTACCATTAACATGAACCTGGCCATGTCAAGGACCCTAATGCCACTGACCCCATGAGAAGAGGGAGACTTCCCTTCGTGAGGCTCAGAGGGTTGTCAAAGCCTTCTCCTAGACCATGTACCCAAGTGGTGGAGATTTACCTAAACCAGTGTATGCAATGCGTCACAGAAGGGAAGCATCTTCTTTGATAACTACAATCTAAGGCTGTTCCCCTACATAGACCTATCATTGAGGTTAGCTATCCTACCTCCTCTTTGTGATAAAGGCAGGGAGTTTCCCTGTTGGTGCTGGTACAGCTCCATCAGACTTCATGGGTCATCTAGTTCCCAGGTTTTCTGGTCACGTGTTTCTGTGTTTGTCCTTTATTTCTTCTCTCATTGCTCCAGTCAGGTCATGCCAACTCTTGGAGTATGGAAGTACCTCTATGAGACATGTGCAAATTTAAACTTGTCAATATTCTGTCATGCATAGGAGAGTGGCTCATGAGGTCCCATTCCTCTCTAAGGGTCCATGGGCAGTAATGCTTTCTGGAGGAGGGGTTGTCATGTCCTTCAATGGTGTACCCGCTCATATATTGCCTGTGCTCTAGTAAATAACCCACAGCTCATGTGGGCACTCATAATCAAACCCTTTTAGTCAGTACTGTTCTAGTTCACTGTCTATAGCTGGGATAAAGTATTGACAGAAAGCAGCTTGGAAAAACAAAGGGCTTTGTTCCTTCTATAGCTGACAACCCATCCTCAAGTGAAAACAGGCAGTTGTCTCAAGGCAGAAAGCACAGAGCACCTACTATCTTTCTGAGCGATTCACCCTTCTCAGGTATTTATGTAGCATAAGCACTGCCCACACTGGGATTGGCCCTCCTACAGAGCCAGACCCACAGGCCCGTCTTGGAGTGGAAGCAATTCCTTAATTGAGGTTCAAGATCTTTTGCTAGATGTCTCCAATAGACACTTGTGCGCACATGCACATGCACACACTAAATGTAAGTTAAAAGTACAGCTCAATATGGCTCTTCAATGAGGGTTGCCATTCCTGATACCAGTTTATATGATTAAAGGGTACTTTTGCTGTATCAAATTTTGCTACTGTTTTTTCACATTCACTGAGAGTGGAAGTTTCCATCCCCCCTCCTTTCTCTCCTTTTGGACACAGTGGCACTGTGTGTATTTCTGTTTGCACAAAATGGCACTCACTGTATGTCTGAAGCAGATCTCACACTTACCTTCCAGGATACCAGGGTTGAAAGCATGTTCCATCCACTCACTTTGCCTTCCTTATTTATCTCATATGTTACAGCTAAAATAAAGTGTACAATTATCTCTCAAACAAAATAACAAATGGATAATTTTCACATTAGTTTTTTAAGGTTACTTGATCTATATCTCTAATGCAATCACATTTCTATTGTTTTGGGTTGAGTAGATAGCTGTTTGCCCAGTGTTCTTTCACTTTTTCCTTGCTCATCGTGTCCTTAAATCGTGGTTTTTAATTCCTCGGAACTGCCAGGTCCAACACTGTATGCGTGACTTTCATTTTTCTTACACTCTTCATATAATCTGCTATTTTGTTCCACATGTGTTAATTCTCTTTTGTAACAAATGTATTCACGTTGGGAACATTTACTTACAGGAGTCTTCTTTTCTCCTCACCCATGGAAGGTATGTTTCTTCTGGGATCCAGCACACCTAATTTTACATTTATCAAAAGACAATGAGAAATGCCAGCTCTTCTTTTTGAACTAGAATTTAGCAAATTTATACATTCATATGCTGAATGTGCTGATCTTCCTGCTCATTCCATTGCCCTCTGTTATCCTCCCCACTCACAGCCTTTCCCAGTAAAACCCTTCTTTCCAAGTCCTCCTTATATTTCAATGTCTGAGTGAATGTGTGTGTGTGTGTTTGTGTGTGTGTATGAGAGATAGAAGTGGAGATTTTGTGTATCTATATGAGTTTGTGTGTATATGTGTGAATGTGTGTGTGTGTGTGAGTGTGTGTGTGTGTGTGTGTGTGTGTGTGTGTGTGTGTATGAGAGATAGAAGTGGGGATTTTGTGTATCTGTATGAGTTTGTGTGTGTGTGAGAGTGTGTGTGTGTGTGTGTGTGCGCTTGTGTGTGTGTGTGTGTGTGTGTGTGTGTGTTGAGTGTATGCTGATTAGACTACTACTTTGGATAATTGCGCATGTAAACAATGCTTCTAATTGAAAAATTAGAATAAAAACAATTTTAAGTAAATATTTGGCAAATTGATAATATTTATGTCATTATTACCGAAATACAAACGAATGTTTTAAAAATGTTAATAAAACTTAACATATGTTGTTAACAGTAAAGGTAATTTTCAACAGTGATTGTATAAAGTAATAATAACAAAAGCTCCTCCTTCAAATTATTTACTTAACTGAAATCTCTTATACAAAGAAAACTAATCTAATTGTCTTTATTCCTATGGCCAAGACTATGGCTAATTTGCTAAAATGAATTTGTGACTAAAAGTAATTAACAGTAATAATCAAATAGACTAT
Organism: Mus minutoides; assembly: GCA_902729485.2. Lineage (NCBI taxonomy): Eukaryota > Metazoa > Chordata > Mammalia > Rodentia > Muridae > Mus > Mus minutoides. The sequence continues at coordinate 25,164 of CACVCL010034615.1, forward strand.
GTTGTTGAATATTATCTCAATACATTCCATCTTGAATAATTTATTAAGTGACAGTGATGGACGAGGAGGGAAAACAGAGCAGTGTTCAAGATTCGTGTGCTGGGAGGAATCCTCAGACCTTCTTCTCTATGCTTCCCTCATAGTTACTCTGAGAACCCTTTTCCATAAATCACGATTTACCTGCACTATATCATCATCATTGTCATCCAAAGACAGGCAGAATCTAGCAAGTATAAATTACTGCTCAAGAGAACGTTAGCCACACTGAAAACTATCTTCATATTTTTGAGCTTCTGATAAAAAATTAACCAGATAGCACATGGTTTCAATATTTATTAGGCACCGGAGCGAATGGATATCAATCTTCTGTCTTCATTTCTAAATGTAGATAAATAATTACTTGATAGATGCTTCCTACACTTAAGGAAAATTATTGAGAAAAAATTCTATATACCCTCTATATGAATGGTGGAAATTATTATGTATATAATCTTAAAAGGACATTCAAGAATAAAACAGAACAAAACAACAATGACATAAATCTTTAACTCATTCAATAAATTACAATCTAGTGATTGTTTAGAGGAGAATGTTGTTTGATCTTCAACCTTTCACAGTAGCAGTTCCCTGTGGCAATCTTTTTTTTTAAAGTTCAGTGCAGATTGTGTATTCACTGTATTTATTGGAGAGCACTGTGAATATGTACATGGTTCATTACTGCATGTCAATACTTAAGCTGTGGGAATCATCTTTAGATTTTGCTCTTCAAACTCAAGACAATGGCTATATGAATTCTAGCCAGTTGTTAAGAAATACAACGAAACAAAGCTGAATGATATTGACAGTTTGATTGATTCTGAACAAATTTATGATTAATACCGAGATTCATTTAATAAACACTCTTTGGTTTGACAAATTTTTAATATTTAACAGGCCTTGTAATTTAATTTTAATTTGAAAATATGCAGCAGATGTCAATGTACCTGTGGCCTTTATTAAACATATTCATGTTTTGAATTCATTCGATAATGGTTCACAAGAAGCTAATGGAAACATACTGGTTCAAAATAAAACACCATCTTCCTTTTGTTATTCCTGACAACAATTCTACACATACTTTAAAGTTCTGTGAATTAACAGACAAGAAACTGGACGTGTATGGTGACTTTTGCCTGCAATCCTGTCCCTAGGGTGGTTTTAGAATGAATAGAGTTCAAGGCATGCCTTGGTTATAAACAACAATAAAAGATTATAACAAAAGACAGGGGTCTAGACACAATTGTAGATATATAAACTAGTGAAATGGGCAAAGAGTCTACTAGCACTCTATACAGATTATTGAAGGGGATAAGCTAGCTGCTTCCCTAAATTTCCCTGAAAATGTTAGCTGTTAATATATGATAATTCAGTTGATATGAATCATGAGCTCAGATGGAAAAGCGGAAGGCTAAAACTTAAGTCAAAAGCAAGAAAAAGCAAAAAATGACTTTGAATTAGGTGAATATTTTGGGTTTTGTTATTAATCATTTTATTAGTTTACTTTTTAAATGTCACCCCCTTTCCCTCTGTGAACCCTCCCACATCATCCCCTTCCCCTTTGACTCTAAGAGAGTGCCCCCCCCCCACTCCTGCCTCACTCCTCTAGCAACCTCCTTCTCTGGGGCATCCAGCCTCCAAAGAACCAAGCAAATTCCCTCCTACTGATGCCAGATGAGTAAGTCCTCTGCTATATATGTAGCAGGAGCCATGGACCCATCCATATATACCCTTTGGTTGGTGTTCCCCCCCCGCCCCCCCTGGGAGTTCTGAGGCATCTGGTTAATTGATACTGTTGTTCTTCCTATGTGGTTGCAATCTCCTGAATATTTCTTAAATGGAAATCCCCCTCAGCTGCAAATTCTGTAAAAAATAAATTGTTCTTTACTAGTGCAACAGAAGTTTGATTGTAAAGTAATGGAGGAGAAAGGAGAAAGACAAGTCTTCAGAACAGCAACCAGTGGTTGCAAGGCACCACACGTGATGCCAGGTTTACATATGAAGCATATGAAAAATTATTACAACTCAAAAGGCAGCATGTTCACTTAACTATGAAGTGGAAAAATGTAAATAGCCATTTTCACCAAAGAAACAGGCAAATGAATAAAATCATTTGGAAATTTGCTTAGCAGATGTAAGTAAGCTCCATGGGTGACATCATTATGTCATATTAGGAAGGCTAATACTGTTAAATGACAATGCCCAATGCTGTTTGCAATTAGGGACAAGCTAAAAACACTAAAACTTAATAATGCTAAAAGCAGGAGAAATAGTCTTCTCCAGAGAAGAATATACCAATTAGTTATCCAATCCCAAACATTCAGCCCTGAAAATAAACATACGAATAATATGATACATACTGAGCAGGTTATATTTAAGAATGTATATACATATACATATACATATACATATACATATACATATACATATACATATACATATACATATACATATACATATATTTAATGAGAAAAAGAGGCCATGAATATGAAAAGAGCTCCGAGGACTATATGGGAAGATTTGAAAGGAGAAAAGGGAAGAGAGAAATGCACTAATTATGTTATATTCTTAAAACTAAAAGAAATAATAAAGTCGTTTATGACCCTTCCGTACTACACTTAGTACTTTTTTATATGAAAAAAATGGAAATTTGTGTTGACAGAGACTGAATGGAGATGCTTTTACCAGATTTACTTGTACTAGTGTAAAAAAAAAAAAAGAAATACAAATACTCATTAGATAGTGAATAAACAACCTTTGGTATATTTATTTAATCAAATATGATTCTTCTGAAATTTATAGCAAACAAACATTATTTCATAAGTCTCCTGGTATGGAAAAGCTGGAAGCAGGAAGGTTGGGAGTTCAAGATCATTTGTGGCTACTAGAAAGTCAATCTCAAGAAATGAGAAATAGAAAACATTACCTTATTAATAATGTTAATATATCACTCGCAAAATGAACCTGAAAAAATGCTAAGTAGAAGAAAGTGAAATGTTATATGATAATGGATATTCATTCTGGCAAAGACAAAGTTTATAAGAACAGACTATCAAAGAGTGTTTGTCAAGAATTTAGTGTGGGACCAAGGGATTGACTGAAAAAGACAAAAAAAAAAATTGTGTAAGATAGCCCTACATCCTATGTAATTTGTCAAAACTTGAAACTATATAAAGTCAGGATCAGACACACCATACCAATCATTAGCAGTATATCCTTAGCTGTGGTAATAATAAACTGTGTCAAGCTACTGTATAGAAGTGAAATATATCCCCACCCCTGACTACCTCTTATCTGGCTTTTCATTAATTTCAGAGCACTTACAAATTTATACTATTAATTTACTCATTTATTTGATTTATACTCCAAGCCTTCTGCTAGAATTTAACATTTATCACAAGTACAGGAAGGTGTAACCTAGCCTCCCAATATAGGATAGATTGTCTATCACAAAATGAGCTTTTCTCTATGATTTCATCTGAAACCCAAGAGAACTTTAAGACTCGAAATCACGGCTGATTCCCGAGGGAAATAAACAGTTATTGTCTCTTTTCATATAAATAAAATGTGGCTGATAGAAGAAACCTGGTCTGAAAGCCCTATTTATTGGACACCAAAGGGAAAAATACCTGAGTTACATTTTTAATTATCAGAATAAATAAAGGGAACAAAAGAAGTAATAGACTATATGGCAGGAAATGTATTGATACACAAATCTTCAAATATTTATTGTTTTCTTATAGAAACAAAGATATC